>ML742334.1:0-30125 GCA_009193465.1 Aspergillus avenaceus
GAAAAAAAAAAAAAAAAAAAAAAAAAAAAAAAAAAGAGAGGCTCTGAGTAAGAAAGTTATACAGCGTACACAATACACAGAGAAACCCTCAATAAGGGCAGGGAAAACCCTCACGTCATGCCGCTCTGCACCTGATCCCGGGGATCGGAACCGCGGAACCGCCGAGTACATGGCCAATTTGTCATACTCCGATTGGATCAGTCGCAATACGAGTACGGGAGAGAAGAGTTGATGGCCTGAGATACCAGGCCATCTACCAGAGTCACGTGGGTACAGCGCACGAGGGGCACTAGTCCCCAAAAGAAAGATGCCAAGACGGCCAGCGGTAGCAGAAAGACGGGCGAGGCTCTCAACTTACCTTAACATTCACCTTAACTACTCTTCTTTAATTGTTTTTAGAATTCCCCTTCTCAATTTATTCTTGGAGTTGCGTGGACTGGTTTCTTCGCATCGTTCCGATCCCCTCCCCCCCCCCTTTGGTTCCTTCCTCTTCCTAATCCCTCCTTCTTTCTCCTTTCGTCTTTCTTCTTCTTCTTCTTCTTCTTCCCCCCCCCCTTTTTTTTTAATCCCCCGATACCCCGTTCGGGGGTCCCTCTGCCCGCCATGACATCCCGTAAGTCGTGTCCATTGCTAAACCCCGAAAACCCCCCACACTGGTTCGATCCCCTTACCTGAACCACAATTTGGCTAACATTTCTTGTCCCGTCGCCCCTTTACAATAGTTAAACAATTCATTCGAAATGTACGATCTGCCAAGACAATCGCCGATGAACGGGCAGTGATTCAGAAAGAAAGTGCCGCCATTCGTGCGTCCTTTAGGGAAGAGAGCCATGATTCGGGCATACGGTCAGCATTCTTACGCACATGTCACCCGTCAAATTACATTGAAACCAACCTAGTCTATACTGGTGCACAGGAGAAATAATGTTGCCAAATTACTTTATCTGTTCACCTTGGGTGAGCGGACACATTTCGGTCAGATCGAATGCCTGAAACTACTAGCGTCCCACCGGTTTGCAGACAAACGGTTGGGATATTTGGGGACTATGTTGTTGCTGGATGAGAATCAGGAAGTGTTGACGCTGGTGACAAACTCGCTCAAAAAGTGGGTAGCTGTCTCAACCCCATTGTATGGGCGTCGGCTGATATGACGTAGCGATCTCAATCATTCCAACCAATATATAGTCGGACTCGCTCTTTGCGCGTTGGGTAACATCGCCTCGGTCGAAATGTCTAGGGATCTTTTCCCGGAAGTCGAATCCCTTCTCTCTACCGCCAACCCTTATATTCGGAGGAAGGCGGCGTTGTGTGCTATGCGGGTATGTCGCAAAGTACCGGACTTGCAGGAGCACTTCCTAGAGAAGGCAAAGAACCTACTATCGGATAGGAACCACGGTGTCCTATTATGTGGCTTGACGCTAGTCATAGACATGTGCGAGGCAGAGGAAGCCGAAGAAGGGCAGGAGGGCGTCATTGAGATGTTCCGGCCTTTGGCTGGTAACCTCGTGCGCGCTCTGAAGGGGCTCACCACCTCTGGGTATGCCCCCGAGCATGATGTTTCGGGTATCACGGATCCCTTCTTGCAGGTCAAAATACTACGCCTCCTGCGAGTGCTAAGCAGGGGAGATACGGCAACGAGTGAATTGATTAACGACATTCTGGCCCAGGTGGCCACTAATACTGACTCGACCAAGAACGTCGGCAATGCTATCCTCTACGAAGCTGTCCTTACCATCCTTGACATCGAAGCAGATTCGGGACTGAGAGTGCTAGGTGTCAATATCCTCGGAAAGTTCCTTACAAACAAGGACAACAATATCCGTTACGTTGCTCTCAACACGCTGAACAAGGTTGTTGCGATTGAGCCCAATGCTGTGCAGAGACACCGCAACACCATCCTGGAGTGTCTCCGTGATCCCGACATCAGTATCAGGAGACGGGCCCTTGACCTGAGTTTCATGTTGATCAACGAGAGCAACGTCCGTGTTCTCGTGAGAGAGCTTCTAGCTTTCTTGGAAGTCGCCGATAACGAGTTCAAGCCGGCAATGACCACTCAAATTGGCATTGCTGCCGACCGGTATGCCCCTAACAAGCGCTGGCATGTTGACACGATTCTTCGCGTGCTCAAACTGGCCGGTGCCTATGTCAAGGAGCAGATCTTGTCATCTTTCGTTCGTCTCATTGCAACTACCCCTGAATTGCAAACTTATTCCGCGCAAAAGCTCTACATGTCATTGAAGGAAGATATCTCGCAGGAGGGTCTAACCCTCGCGGCCACCTGGGTTATTGGAGAATATGGCGACAATCTGCTTCGTGGGGGACAGTATGAGGAAGAAGAACTCGTCAAGGAGGTCAAAGAGAGCGATATCGTCGACCTTTTCAACAACATCATGAACAGTACATACGCTACGCAAACGGTCATTGAATATATCACCACTGCTTCAATGAAGCTCACCGTACGTATGACGGACCCTGCTCAGGTCGAGCGTCTGCGCCGCTTCTTGAACAGCAAGACCGCCGATTTAAGCGTTGAAATCCAACAACGGGCTGTGGAGTACACCAATCTCTTCGGCTTTGAACAAGTTCGTCGAGGTGTCCTGGAACGGATGCCGCCCCCTGAGATTCGCGAAGAACAGAGAGTATTGGGCGCCCCGACAAAGAAGCGCCAGAGCAAGATCCTCAAGGACAAGACCAAGAAAATCGCTAAACCAGCTGAGCAGGACATGCTTCTTGATCTTATGGGTGGCGATGCTCCGGCGACCAGCCCAACTGGCAACGGATCCCAGAATACGGCTGACTTGTTAGCTGATATCCTCGGTGGCGACTCCGGTCTCTCATCGCCCGCTCCCCAGCCCGCTCAGAAGCCGGCACAGACTAACACCAGCGCCATCATGGACCTGTTCGGCTCAAATGGAAACACACCGCCACCCCAGCCAGCTCAGCAGGCATCTTCATCCCTAGACCTGCTAGGAGGGCTAGGGGCTGCCCCGCCCGCAGCTTCTACGCCTCCGCCTTCAGCGCCCGCCGCTCACGCAGTGTTCAATAAGAACGATTTGGCTCTTACTTTGCAGGTTCAGAGGGGCAGCGGTAACATCGCGCAGATCCAGGCTCGTTTCCGGAATGATTCGAACTTGACCAGCTTCTCCGGTGTCGGCTTACAGGCAGCGGTGCCCAAGAGCCAGCGACTGCAACTCAGTGCCATTAACAAAGCGGGACTCGAAGCCGGCGAGGAAGGCATCCAAATGCTGAAGGTTGGGGCGCTCACTGGGGTAAGTTTCAAAGTATCACGTTTATATATACCCGGCCATTAACACTTCCATAGGCACTTCCTCCCAAACTCCGACTTCGTCTGCGTATCACATACTCCAAGGACGGAGCAGACCCCGTGACCGACCAGGTCGACTGGACAGAACCATAAGCCCGTCTTTTAGGGGCGAAAATGGACACGCGAAACTAACCCTTTCCCCGTTGATCTACAGTTGACTGCCTATATTAATTATATCACTTCCCTTCCTCCCGTTACCTAGATGGTTATTTACCTTTTTTTTTGAAATGAAAATCTCTCCCAGTAAATGGAGACCATTCATATAAAAAAGTTGACTTCAACCTGTTGAGGGGCGCCGTACGTACCGGAATGTGCAAAGAAATTATCCCCTTGCATCCATACCCGGTTCGATTGATTATGTCTTTCTCCATCTCCCTTTTACTCCCGGTACTCCCGTTTCTATTCATTTCGTGTAAATGCTTGTCGTTATGCTAGACTAGGTGAAGAATTAATGGAACTAATTGTACGTATTGACACGGTGGATATCATGGAAACCCGGTTGGTTTGACTCTGTCTCCTTGGATATATACTATACTCAACATATTGCGGGCATCATACTAGTACATATTATCTATTATCGAATGGACTGCACGGTACTAGGAAAGGTAAATAAATAAACAAATGATATCATTCAACCATTTCAAGTTATTAAATTATACATTGATAGCTTGGGAGTCCTCCCGCCAAATTGAATCTACACGAGCCTATAATGGGCCGAGGGGGTTATAGATATTTACCTGAACCCTCAACAGTAAATATAAGAAAACAGTTGATACAGTTATAAATAGTTATACGCTGCTAGTGATTGTATAAAATAATATAAACTAATAACAATGTAAATAACCAGACCGATTACCTTGGACTTTTCAACTATTTTATATTGAAGCTGTACATTTTGATAATATGCTTTATTTAACTACTACATATGATATATACTATATTTACTGCGTAGGTTTACCATATTTACTACTTATATTCACTATATTCACTATATTTACTTGAAAATATCTCAACTGCCACGACTGCGATACCCTGGTTTCATTTTAAAAACGCAAAACAAGCATGAAAAACTTTCTGAAATGAATATGCCCTAGACTAGGTATATACTGAACGATATTGATAGATGAATATCATCTACTATGTAAGATTCACGATTATAGAATTGAAATGATCCGTTGGCGGGCTTCAAGATACAAACTGTATGGTTTAGGGTGGTAGTTCAGGAGATATTAACTGGTGAATATAGTAAATATATTATATATTATCTGTGGTAGGTAAGGATAGGGAGTAAGGGGGTTGATTATTAGTTTATAGTTATTGAATGTCTTGTTGTCTTTTGGGTTATTTTGTATTATACTTGTGTGGATTGGTTGACTTATTTACCTATGTAGTTGTAACGGTTACAACTAATTGAATCAGTTTATTTCCATTTCAAGTTTCTACTAGTTTCGACTTTCTACTATTCTACTGTTCAGATTACAGTATGAGAAGGTACGAAATGTGGTCAAAAGTTCAATTCAAATTCGCATGTAGCTTGGTATGTGTCATTCCATAACCATGTGGATCCTCCCAACTTGATTCATCATTCATGATCGTCATGTACTCCTGACATCCTTGCAAATGGGATGTCATCACCGTGTCCATCCAAACGCCGAAATGATTCGATAAAAACAAACACAGAAGCATTGTGGTAATAGCAAAACATCATATGAAAACAAGAATAGGCCTGCAGTGTGGTGAATCAACTGTCATCCCGGTCGGGACGTTCAAGTTGAGTACATATGGCCGCGTCACTGCGGACGTGTTGGTCTCGAGTGATTCGACAGATTGTCAGTGCAGCGCTTGCCATATGTCGTTCAACATCTCTGCAAGCAAAATTGAGCCACCTAAATGCTAATAAACGGTTTGCGCCACCCAAGAGACAGAAGCAGGAAATAAATAAATAAATAAAACAAAAGCCAGGTGTGTACACCTTGCGTTCATGGCAAGGTCCAAAGAATGAACGCGATGCTGTCGTTGGATATTTGTTAAGCATAGGCCGATTGACGCCGTCCTATGGGTGGATGACGTGGGTCATCGTAGTGCTGGTGGCGAGTATAGCCTTCACGGCTGTAGATACGGTCCGGTGCAACTTCTCGAACGTACTTGTGGTCCTTTTCCTTTCCGCGAGACCCTTGCTCAACTTCGTGGAAAAAATGCCTATTGGACGTTAACCTAGGGTCATTGGGACGGGTTGACTCGTAGCGCGCGGACGTTTCTGGAGTGTAGGCATAGGTGCTACTTCGAACCGGCTTTGGTGGGGCACGCGCAGATCGTTCTTCGTGAGGCGCAACGTACGTCCTCGAACGCCTCGGGGATGGGTGAGGAGGAGCTTGTGTGCTGGGTTCTATCACGACTGTTTCTGGGATGGTAGTCTTATCGGAGACAACTTTGTAGCGAGTGGAGGTCTTCGGAGGGCTCTGTCCCGGCCCCATCTCGGGCGTCCCTGGACTCGAGTACCCCGAATCGTATTTATCTCTAGCTTTAACCCGTGCTCCTTCAGACACCATATTCTTGAGAACCGAATCGGAGCGGTTACTACCTTCCCGTTTCGGTCGGGTATGAGAGTAAGTAGTAGCGGACCGTGAGGGCATGGGGGGTCGCTTAGACGAAGACCTCCCACTGGCTGCGGCCGGCATATGTGAGTTCATGCTCTCATAGCTGCGGGCCTGGTGCTCATAGCTGTCAAGATGCTCGTGCGAGCTAGGACGAGAAGTTTCAGGTCGCACTCTTTCTCTGCTTGAGCGCTTGGACCGACCAGAGTGGCGAGACGATGAAGACTCAGGATCGGCGGATTCGTACCCCCGATGACGAACCGGGGAGTGCGATGCACGGTGTCTCGAGTCAATCTCAATCGGCACCGTTCCTTTTGACCGGCGAATATAGTCCCGAGCGGTGGAGTGTAACTTTTCATGCTTATCCCATCCATCTGAATAGTCTTCTTCATACCGCCAGTCTGGCCGACGCGTAGATTCGGCAGGTCTAGTCTTTTGCGAAACAGACTCACGTCTCCGCCTTGGTTCTGACGGGCGTTTGAGGCGCACATATATTGACGGTGCACTCGAATCGGAAGCGCAGTCGGAAGCGGAGTCGGATTCACCGTACGTTTGTTCATACAGCTTCTCGTTTGCTTCCCGACGCCGTTCCTTGGTACGATACTTGGCTCGGTCCGTGTGGGTCGGCTTGGTGGTTGTGCGACCCGTATCCTTGGTTGTACGGGTAGGGTTGACAGGGACGCTCTTAGTTTTCTTTTTCTCCTCTGCTGCTCTTGTACGCTGTCGCGTTCCAAACTCATCGTTCTTGCGTGGCGATGATCTTGAATTTTCAGGAAATGGCGCCTCATCGTAAGGATCGGAGGGTGTCCTCTCTTCATAATAGCGGCCATCCCGATACTCCCGAGGCATGCTCCGTGAGGCGTAGGGCGAGGAACCGCCTGCGGTTCCGGTGCGCTCCATCATCTCGCGCCGCAGCTCAGCCAAGCGAACGGTGTTGTTGTACTTGGCCCTTTTTGTCTCATCGGAGAGAAGCTCATATGCTTGCTGGACCCGCTGGAATTCATCCTGCGCTTTGCTTCGCATTGACTCATCCTTAATCTTGTCGGGATGACATTTCAACACAAGCTTGCGATGAGCGGCTTTAATCTCTGGCAGCGTTGCATCTTTCTGTACCCCTAACACGGCATATGGATCGATGTCCGGTATAGATGACATAATGTGTATCGTTCAATCAACGATTGAAAGAACATCAATGTTTGACATAGAATGTAATTGTAGGAAGTGGAGAGCAGGTTGAGAGAATTGAGTACTTATGTAGGTACGCAAATGTATATATGTTTAGCGTTGTTGTGGCGTTGCAAAGGGGGCGAGGTATTTGATAAGTCTGGGCAAGAATCAAAAAAAAAAAAAAAAAAAAAAAAAAAAAAAAAAAAAAAAAAAAAAAAAAAAAAAAAAAAAAAAAAAAAAAAAAAAAAAAAAATGTATGCAGTGTGCCTGGCGAAAAGGTGGGCGGATAAAATGGATAAGGTGACGTGGGTAACTCGTGACAATCAGTTCATTGTCAACGGAGATTTGAACAAGACCAATTCATCAGGAATGTCGGCGAAGCCAAGAGAAAGTGATTAGTTAATTGCTCGGACATAAAATCAACATCCAATTCAATGCACGATGATATCGAGTATACTGATCGGATGGTAAATGGCACGGTAAGGGATGAATGAGGAAGAACACGGAAGGGACTCGAGGGAATATTAGGAAGAAATGAATGAATAGATATGGTCAGCCCCAGTCAAGGAACACACTCGAAGGGAAAAAAAAAAAATATATAAAAATATGAGTAAACAAGAGTAAGAATAATTGAAAAGTTCCTCTTAATGGTAACTTTGCGATCGGTAATGTACGGTTTTGAAGTGGGTTTAGTGGTATCGGTAAGTATCAAGTGAAGGTTGCGGGAGAGGCAAATTCCGAAGAACAAATGAGTTCTTGGGAAATTTTGGTAATTCTCAAACCCTCAGGGGAACAGAACTGAATGGAGATTTTCTCTCAAGCGGGAATTATTAAGAGGAAATTACCAAATCAAATTCAAATTCAAAGAAAATGATGTCCCGGAGAAATCGGGGAATAAAGAAAAAAAGAAAGAAAGAAATAATGTAATAATAATAATAGTAATAATAATTAATCAAGAAATAAAAAATAAAAAATAAAAAAGAATCTCAGGCCCAAGCACACTGCGCCACGCACTACTAAAAGTAGAACAGCACAGTGGCATGTATGGAGGGATAAAGAATGAGATGAGATGAGATGAGATGAATTGGCACCACGTTGAGTCAGCGTAGTAACGTGCTGAGTGATAATGAATCAATTCCTTCTAATTGTCGTCGAAGATGCTCGATGATGCCACCCAGCGTCACTGAAGGAAGTATACCGGATATTTGCCCAGTATAGTCAAGGCTATCGGGCAACAAAGTATGAGAGAGAGATAATAAGTCGGTTGTTTCCCTTTGAAAAAAAAAATTTTTTCTTTTTTTTCCAATTTGTTTTCACTAACTTTGTACTTTTTCTCCCTGCTTTCTAGTATGATGTTCGTTCTCTTGTCGCAGTGGGTAGGGTTCCGCAATGACCCAAAGCAGCGGTGAATGAAATGGTAGGCGGAGCAACAGAACAAAACCAAATGGTTGATGGAGACACTTTCCAATTAACACGTTCAAAGGCCCGCTTCTGCCTGAGAATGAGGCAATTGGGGTCGAAAAAAAGGATCGTAGTAGAGCCCTGGATGAAAACGGTGGATTATATAGATCCAAGATAAATAAAAGACACTTGCAAATCACAAGAACGACTTGAGGATAGTCAATGCCAAGTGGTTATAAAGAGCGGTCAATAACAACTCGTTCTATCGAGAAATGATAAGTAATTGGGTATTAAAGCATCTCTATATCAAACATCGGCATTGAAGATAGTAACCAAGTTATAGTATGAAGTCGTAATGGGAATTCCGTTACCCCGCGAAGAGAGTGGTTCGTGAAGAACTAAGATCCGGGACTGATGCGATACAAATACTGGGCTCCAATGGTTCCGGAAAACCAGACCTCGTAAAAACAGAGAGTATAGGATAGTTGATACTGAATTGTATTACTTTCCTTTCAAAGTAACATCTCGGTCATCTTCGCAGGTGGGCGTTTGGACCAGAATGCATCCTTGCGTTCTTACTTGTCGGACTGACGGAGGCCTATGGTTGCCCCATTCGTCTTGGTCGCCTTGCACAGCAAAGTTTGAGAGTCACGACACCACTTTTCGTCCCATACACGGTTAGAGGTAATGCTGGGGGGAAGTTTCAGCCATAGTAACATTTCCTTGGGAAATTTTGGGGTCAACTTGAATCCTGACCTTCTCTTCTGATCATTTGTCTGTCTTCTGATGAGGGACCGTTTTTATTTTTTATTTTTTATTTATTTTTATTTTTTTTTGTTTCTTTTTGTTTTCCCCTCCCCCCACAATATTCCCTTAATACACCAATCCTTTTTATCCACCCTTAATCGGTCCACCTTGCTTTTTCAGCTCTTTTAACTTATTCTCTCCGATTGATTGAGTTCTCGAATTTTACATAACCCACTAATCGACTTGGCCGAGTATATACGTATTTATTTTATTTTATTATATTTTATTTTTTTTTTGTTTTATTTAACTAATGAAAATGAAAAGACTGAATAATGATTGATCACTCTTAACTCTGACCACCACCCTACCACGGACCAGTAGGAATTAAGCATACCCAACTTTTCAGCGACAACGCAAACCCCGCACTAGAGTGCCGCCAGTCACCAACGCCGATACGCCGTGACTGCAATTTAGTACACACCACCTCACTTCTTTATGCTCAATTCCTATAGGTTGATTGTCACCCATTCCTGCTCGCTCTCACCGGGAGGAGATCGTAGACCAATCATACTTGCAGCCGAGACTTAGTTTTCTTGCGTCCCCATCGGATCCGCCTCACCAGGGATCATGGATCATACTGCGGCTTCTGCAGCAGCTACGAATGAATGAGGACGGTCATCTCCTTCTTTCCTTTTACAGCTTTCCCTACAGCTTGCATGTCAACCGATGTGGGGAACATACAGAAGTTTCTCGGTCTTATGCAGCGCTGTCTGTCCCCGTTCTCTGGACAACATGAGCACATCGTGCCTGGAGGGGGGATCCACGCTGGTAGCCACACGATCCGAACGCAGGCTCGTGTGAAACCGTCCCATGGATGAGGCCCGGTTGGTTCCGTCCACGGTAGCGTACCTGATATGAGCGATATCAAGCAATGTTGATCTGTATCGCTCGAATACGGGGGGGTTACAATGCTATGGTGTTTGATCCGGTCTACGCAAGCATCCCGTACTCGGCGGTTATCCTGTCACAAGGTTACCTCTATCACAATTGCCAGCGGCAAGGCTTCACCTACTGCAGATCTATCACTTTTGTTCTACCAACGGTGAAACACGACTAGTTTGATTATCATCATTTGTCTCTCTCTCTCTCTTTCTCAGATAAACTCTGCATTCAATTTCAAACAGGCGTGCGATACCATGACTCAATGCGATGACAACATTAGGAGAGAGGACCCACTTATCTTAGGTGTTTTGCAATAGCTGTCAGATTTGGTTACCCTGTTGTTCTGCAGACCATAATCTGTGACCATTACACAAGGTCGCCAAGGCTCGTTCAATGGATCTTTCTCGAAAGCGTAATTGGACCCCTGGCCACAGTCATCTGCACATGGGGTCCGTTCCACAGGAGGTCCAACCAGCTCAGCCGCTCTTCATGCAATGATTGTCCCGACATCAGAAATCTACAGCTGCTTCACTTCCATCATCCAGCACATCCAATCATGACCCCTAACCCATCTTGACCCTGAGTCGGGGGATTCTGCAGGCTGTTTCATTAGAGGATATAAGAAATGAAATTGAAACTCTATCCGCAATCTGCAATAATATAAACTCCAGAATCAACAGTATTATTGGCTATCAGTTCTTCACCTCACGAAAAGTCCACGGTCTCTTGAAGCAATGGCTTGTTTTTGTGACATGGAGATAGCCTCCTAATCCCTTGTTCAACAACAACCCATGGCAAATCTATCTATCCATCGCGGATGACCACTCAAATGCAAAAGTTCAACGTGATTTGATACCGACATTGTTTGACAGTGATGTGTTTATCCGGCTGATCGTCGTACCTGACTGGCTTACGTGATGTGGGGGGGAGATTTCAGTGTCTTGCGTTGAAGATGGCATGGCATTCCTCGTGGGAAACTTCCAACTCACCCACGCTAACCCATCATACCGACCTCCGAGATTTATAAGGATCGGTATTATTGTATCAATACTGTTACCTTACCCTCAGATCATAACCACACTAGTACCGTGACAAGAGGGCTGAGGATCTTATCTAATTAGCCTTCCAGATGCATTTAATCCATTCGGCGGTTAGCCCCCACTAAAGTGCCGAAGTAGCCTGTGAGCAATGAGCATGGGCTTTTTTTTTTTTTATTCCATGGTTAGCGCGCCTATCAGCTTAAGTGGCGTCCCCAGAGACAATGTACTGGGTACATCGGACAACTGTATCAGTTACAGTACGCCTTGGCTGAGTCTTTACATTCCCCTCTATTCTCTCAGTCCTGTGGATGCAATGGAACAGACAATAACAACAATAACAGCAACAGCAACAACAAAAAAATAATCAATAGTGGGACACATGTGACTCACTATAAAACACCAACCAACTATAACGTCACCATCCTTTTACCAAGCCCACCTCATAGTCCACATACCTCTAAGAACAAAGAACCATTACCAACCCCTCACTAAAAAAAAAAAAAAAAAAAAAAAAAAAAAAAACAAACTAGAAGAATAGGGTAGTCAAGGGTCCCACGACAACAGAATACAGGCTCCCGCGGTTAAACTCATATTATCACTACAGCGTAGATGGCCGTTGTCACCGGTAGCTCGCGATCTATACAACCACGGTGGCTAGCACTACCCTAAACTGGTTTATCAAATACTACCTAGGTGACGGGGACTGATCGCCAGATGACCCAATTGCTTTCTTTTCTGTCGTCTTTGTTGAGGGTTGGCTCTGTGATACCCTATGTTGGTCGGATATTGTGTGGGGGCTGGATTGAGAGATTATGTGTGTACTGGATTATCTTTTATCTTGTCTTTGTTTGGTGGTTTTTCTGTACTTTGGGTTGGTTTGGTCTATGGGGTATGTTTGTGACTTTGTTTTCTAAGTACTGTGGTAATTTTATTCTATGTTTTATTCTAATAGTATTTCTCTTTAAAGGATGGATCTTCTGTTCATTGTTAACTCGGATTTCGTCTCAATTCAGTACAATACAACTTAATGCAGCCATTGCATTCCCGCTTCTAGCCTATGTAACCAACCCACCCATGATGTAATATCCGAATCCCGCTATAGCGTCAACCTCTCAATAAGCTCTTAGGCAAATAAGGTACCTAATTGTGCAGTTATAGCTCGTCCCAACCCCCCCCCTTCATTCCAAGGCATATATGCAACTATCCCTAGTTTAAATGCGAGTTCTACGTCAAGGGTAGGTCAATGCTCAAGCCTCTTTTTTTTTTTTTTTTTTTTTTTTTCTGCCAGATCGATGGTGGAAACCAATCCGATGTGTTGTCTCAAATGAGTTTGAAGGCTAGGTTTCAGAACCCTTGCAGATGGCGTGCGGTGAATGGTGCTTCTTTCATGGGGGGTTATGTGTGTGTGTGGCTTTGCAGTTGTGTAGTGGTTGGTTAGTTTTTTTATGATTTCACTTTTCTTGCCATGTTGGAAGTTCCAAGTCGACGACTATAGGGGCATTGAATCGTTTCCCCCCGCGATGAGGCCAGCTTGTCGCGAGGATCGCCGCGTTGACGATACAGGTTTCTTGTCGGTGCGAACGAGAGTTTGGTGGGTCATTCGGGTATCCGTCTGGCCTTGATTCCGAAGGATATGACGTTGAATGAGGGGTGTGCGGCTCCCCTAACTCGTCGGTTAGGATCAGGATATTCTGCGCTGGGGGGAAGAGGGTAGCCGGAGAGTCGTCTAGGAGGTGACTGTCATTCTCCAGTCGCTGAGCCTTCTTGCCGGTGAGATCGACAAGACTTTGTTTCTTACTGCCGGGGGGTGGTAACGCCCCTCGAACGATCTGGGCCTCCTCGCTCCCCCTCGACGCCCACCGTACTCGTTCATAGCCCCGCGACTCGTGAACATGACCGCAAACTGCCAGTGAAGGTCGGACTTGACCTAGCGCCTGACGCAGGGCCTTGCACCCAACGGGACCGCCGGTCGCTCGGCTGTCGCAATGCGAATGAGGCGGCGTGTGCGTCACCACAATGTCGGCATCCAATGGGATATGGCTCCAGAGTGTAGGGGCGTCGGCAGATTCGTATCCAAAAGCCCAGGTCCCGGGTGATTGGGAATAGGGCGATCCAAAGACCTTAAAGACGGTGTTTGGGCCGTTGGGCCGAGTCAAGCGGACTAGTGCTGACTGGTGCCTGAGGAACACAATCGAAGACGAAGCCGTCGCTACGACTTCGATGCATTTCTGAGGGTCTTCTAGCCGATGATCGTGAAACTTTAATCCGTATTTGGAATAGAAGTCGGCGTCGAGGCTGACGTCGTGATTCCCTGTGCGTATGTTTTAACCCCGTTTTAGTAGTTTTAGAGCAAGGCTGAGCTCGAAGGAATAGCCGGGAGCCTATAGACGAGGCTCAGCTAGTGAGACTCTAGGACTAACCACAGATGACTATTTTCACTTCAAAGTCAGCCTCAGCAATCCAGTCCATTGTTTTGCGCAGCTCGTCCATCCGCCCTTGGTTTGTTAGGTCGCCCGCATGAATTAGAACATCGCCGACTGGGAGCCTGAATCCTGCTTCGGCAGGCGCGTAGGCGTGCGTATCGGAGACACAGGCAAAGCGTGTTTTACGGCGCATTCTTTCTTTTATCCTAGTCCCGAAATTGTCGATCGAATTGAAGATTTGCGGGAGTGGTGTGGGGAATCAATGGCAGATAATTGATGCGACAAAGGCTTCAATGCCACTTATGGCATAAAGAGGGGGGAAGAAAAAAAAGAAGAAAGAATGAAATCACACCGGTGACAAGAACAATGAGCAACAGGTTCCACAAAGCTCTTATGAATGTTACGACGTGAGATTTAATGGGTCCCAACGGTTCCCCGCGATCAATGAATTAATCTACATATGAGAATGACAGCATGGGTCGTAAAATTCTAGCCACTGGGGCCTAGTCCCCAGTCTTCAATCCGCCGACCAATCAGAATTCACCAATACGGGGAGTATGAAAAGCCGGTCATTCCGGGCAGTGGAGACATCTTTCGACCTTAAAGATTACATGACCACCTCCAATGTCCACTTCGCTCTAATTAATTTGATGAAAACAAGAAAAAGGGAGAAAACAGCCACCCTTCCCACGAAATAACGGGGGATAGGGTCATTTTATGCGCACTCAATTGAGGACAATTCCTCCCAATAAACCCCCGCAAAATGCCCCGCTGGAATAGGAGAAAGAAGTCGCAGGCCAAAAATGAGATCGCGAATAGCACCCAGTCTACGGCTTCGTCGGACAACCCCCAAATTCTCCAGTCAACCGCTATCGCTTCACTCCGCGCGGTTTCCGGCAACTCCCCCGATCTCTCGAAACCCGACACGCCGAGTCCCGCTCAGCTTCGACAGTTAGCAAAGCAACACGCCGAATTCGGACCACTGCGTGATCCGTCGCATCTTCATACCAGTGAGCACCCAGGTGGGGAGATACCGGACCCTGTCCTCGACGAACCTCCCTACTTTATTGCCTTAACGACGTATATCAGCTTTCTGGTGCTGATCTTCCTGGGTCATTTCCATGATTATTTCGCAAAGTGGTTCCGTTCGCATACATATAGGCATCTGAGGCCACAGAATGGGTACGCCTCGCTGTATAGTGATTTCGAGAGTTTTTATACGAGGCGGTTAAAACAGCGGATCAATGATTGTTTTGAGAGGCCTACGACGGGTGTTCCGGGAAGGTATATTACATTGTTGGACCAGACGTCAGATGACAAACTGCACTTCCAGCTCACGGGAACGACAACGGATACGCTCAATCTGAGTTCCTATAATTATCTGGGATTTGCCCAATCGGAAGGACCTTGCTCTGATTGCGCTGAGGAAACCATCCGCCGGGACGGTATCAGCATGGCGGGCTCTTGCGGTGACACCGGGACGTCGAAGCTCCATGTCGAGGTGGAGAATCAGGTTGCCAGATTTGTGGGGAAGGAATCTTCTATTGTCTTTTCTATGGGCTTCGTCACCAATGCCACGATTTTTCCGGCTATCATGGGGAGGGGTTGCCTGATCTTGTCTGATGAACTCAATCATGCGTCCATACGGTTCGGTGCCCGTCTCTCCGGTGCTGCCATCCAGGTTTTCGCGCATAATAATATGGCTGATCTTGAGAAGCGCCTGAGAGAAGCTATCTCACAAGGTCAGCCTCGGACACACCGGCCATGGAAGAAAATCCTTGTCACTGTGGAGGGGCTCTTTTCAATGGAAGGTACCATGTGCAATCTGCCTCGAATTCTGGAGTTGAAGAGGAGATACAAATTTCATCTTTTCGTCGATGAAGCTCACTCGATTGGGGCTGTTGGACCTCACGGACGTGGTGTTTGTGATTATTTCAAGGTTAACCCTGCCGAGGTTGACATTCTCATGGGCACATTCACAAAGTCATTTGGTGCCAATGGTGGTTACGTCGCCGCAGACAAGGCCATCATTGACAAAGTGCGCTGCACCAACGCCGGTCAGATCTTCGGCGAGGCACCAGCACCGTCGGTACTAGCACAGATCTATTCTTCGCTTCGACTTATTGCAGATGAAGACCCCCTTCACCCAGGCCAGGGTCTCGAGCGAGTGCAGCGGTTGGCCTTCAACTCGCGTTATCTGCGACTAGGCCTCAAACGACTTGGATTCATCGTCTATGGACATGATGACTCGCCGATTGTCCCTTTGATGCTTTATAACCCCGCGAAGATGCCCGCGTTTTCTCATGAAATGTTACGGCGCAAGATCTCCGTCGTCGTTGTCACCTACCCCGCCACACCTTTGGAGCTCTCTCGCGCTCGATTCTGTGTTTCTGCTGCACATACCAAGGATGATCTTGATCACATCCTCCGGGTTTGTGACGAAATTGGAGATGCCTTGGAGCTGAAGTATTCGACCGGAATTGCCGGCGGGTTGAGGGAACCTCTGTCTCGTGACGTTTCGAAAGGGGGAAAGAAGGCAATCGAGCCGCCCCGCTGGAGCATCGAAGAGGTCATCGAGAGAGGCACCCGTGATGCCAAATTACCCCTGTACTGACGAACACGATACAGTCAGGGACGGCTGCCCTTACGCTGCATGAATCAATCTAAACGACGCCGTCACGAAAGCTGGCCTTTTCTTTTTCTTCGTTTGGAAAATCTTGCTATATATGTGTATAATCTGTTGCGACGCACAAGCACACGTACATCATGATATTAACACTAATGCTAATACTAATGTAATTATCTCTTATATTTTTTTGAAATCAATCTTCTCAGATATACTTAGTCAGCAGACCCAGTGATCTTCATTGGACCTTATGCACCTATTCATCAGTGTGTGGCTGTTGCTACAATTGAGTTCAGTAACCAAAGGAGGGCCTATGAAGAACCATTGAAACCCCACACAACCCCATGTATATGCCCGAGGTTGAGACAAAGACTACAGTTGATGGAAGTAATGTTATTGAAAAGAATCAATGGTTGGGAGACATATAACAGACACGTTGAATAACTTTGCAACGGAATCGATAGTATGGTACCGACAATGCGTATGTATCTGCGGGGCGGGCAGCGATAAGTGTGTCGGTTCTCATACAAGTTTGACATCACCGCGCAAGTTCTATAGAAAAAAAACAAGGGAAACCCCTTGATAAGGGCAACGATAAAGGGGCAGAGGAGTGGAACAAAGACAGCGGTCCAATCAGATGTCAGAAAGCGGTGGCGGCGAAGGCGGAAGGGGCTGGAGTCTCCGGGAGTCTCACGTGATATGAAGCCACGCGATTGGTCGGACTTAGGGCTGTGGCCCTCCTCGACCTTACCAAAGCCGCACAAAGCCCAAGCGTTAGCCTCGCTTAGCCAGCGTGCGAACTCATCCGACTTCGTTGTGTGCGTAGAACCTGCCCACAACGACAACAACCGCCGACAACATACATCCCAAGGGAGTATCCTAGAGCAGCGCTCTTCCTTTCGCTGGATATTTTCCTATAGATACGGTGACAGAAGAGCAGGATGTCCTCCACCGAGCCAGTCGTGCGTACACCCTTTCTTTCACATGCACTCCGGTTATGAAGATACTTTTGTGATGGGATAAAGAACGATGGAATTTGTGATGGGGAAGAAATGCAGTATACAGTTTTTGGGTTTGCAGTGATCGCTGACTTGTGATGGATTTGGACAGGTCGTCATTGACGGCAAGGGACACCTTCTTGGTCGCCTGGCCAGCACTGTTGCTAAGCAGCTGCTCAACGGCCAGAAGATCGTCGTCGTGAGATGTGAAGCCCTCAACATCTCCGGCGAGTTCTTCCGCGCGAAGCGTACGTTTTTTTATCCGACCCGGTTTTCTTCTACGTTATCATGTTCTGGGGATTGTGCGATATATGGAATTGTGACTGGAGTTGAGGACAATACACGAATATATGGAAATGGCGGTGGAACACAGGATTTACTGGTGCAGACGGGCTGACAAGGATATTCGGGATATAGTCAAGTACCACGCCTACCTTCGCAAGATGACTCGTTTCAACCCTACTCGCGGAGGTGAGTCAACCCGGAATACCGAATTCGACAACCAAATCGGGATTGTGTGCTGAAGAATGAAATGATCAGGTCCCTTCCACTTCCGTGCTCCCTCTCGCATCTTCTACAAGGCCGTCCGCGGAATGATTCCCCACAAGACCGCCCGTGGTACCGCTGCTATGGAGCGCCTCAAGGTCTTCGAGGGTGTTCCCCCTCCTTATGACAAGAAGAAGCGCGTCGTCGTTCCCCAGGCTCTCCGTGTCCTGCGCCTCCGCCCCGGCCGCAAGTACTGCACCGTCGGTCGTCTCAGCCACGAGGTTGGCTGGAAGTACCAGGACGTTGTTGCCAGGTGCGTTTTAGATTCCCCGGGATGGATTCTGAACTGTGTCTACGAGTTCGGGAGGTGGAATTGTTGGGCTAACTGGATTTTTCTACTACAGACTCGAGGAGCGCAGAAAGGTCAAGAGCAGCGCCTACTACGAGCGCAAGAAGGCCGCTCGCCGCCAACTCACTCACGCCCAGAAGTCGGCCGGTGTCAGCGACCAGACCAAGAGCCAGCTTGCTCAGTACGGATACTAGATACCTCGTTGCGCGGCTGGTTGCTTGTGTCTTTGATGGGATGGGTTGGGATCGCGAACGGTTTTCATTCAGCGAAGTTGTTTGGACGGCAAACCGATCGACCTTTCTCTCACCTTTCCCTACCTTATCATGAATATTCCACAATGATGTTGTGACGCACATGGAGGCTGGAGAAGACCGATTTCTTATTATAAAAAATACGGAGTCGCTTGGGATGCAAGGTTGTTCAAAATAGCCGACCGTTATTTCGCACCGTGGCGGTTTTAATCCAAAGAATTTTTTCGAGTTAAAAAGAATGACTCTACGACCAGTTTCTGTTTATTTTTGTTTTGATTCGTCAGTAGACTGAAGAGGATAACCTGCCAGTTCCCCGATCTCATTGAATTCTGCCTGAGATTCCCGAGCGACGTTTCCCAATTGCAATGGAGCCCTGATGCAACTTTCATATGTGTAGAGAACTTTTCCGCCTACTAGATTGTATGTCGGGACAGTTATGACTAGCCTAATTTTCGTACGACCGGCGACTCGAGACATGATAAATTTACATATACACCCTTGTAATCATAGACTCGATAAAAGCGTACAAAAAATGACAGTGACACATTGCCCAGGTGCATGGGTAAATAAACCAAGAATGGAATAGAGAATCAGTAAGCGCCGATGTGTGTGATTAGGGTGACAACCTCCGCTTCAAAACCACGGTTCTAGTCCTCAGATGATTCTAGACCCCGGAAGAACGTGACTGAGCAATTCAACCCTCTGCATACATGAAAAATGATTTGTTACACGCTGTTGTCATGGGGTTGCCGTTTGTAACCTTGTCACGATTAGAACCCGAGGTCAAGAGGTTATCATTACCGAGGGGAAAGAAGGAAGAGCAAGAATAAGCTTCCCACATCTTAAAACCAAAATGAAGCAAGCCGCTAACAGCGGACTAATCCTTCAGTTAGGTAACGAGGAAAGGAACCCACTCTTAGAAAATCCTCCCGAGATCTAATATTCCCCAAACTAAGAATGTCTTTTCCAAAGAGAATTAATATTAAAATAAATAAAAATAAATAAATAAATAAAATAAAGAGTAAGGAGAAATCGTCAGACAATTTAATCTCCTATCCGAATGGTAAATAAATTACCACTGTATACTATATAGTGTTCAGAAAACGATTATTAGTTAATGATGTGTCCTTAGATAAGTGTAGGATCGACTCTCCGCTCTCGCTCTCCGCTTGGTCCGCAGACCGAATTTGTTTAGTTTTCTTAATTTTTTAGTTAGTGCCCGGGCTTCAGAGTTCAGATTTCCCCGCATTTACTCAGTAATTCGATTTCTCTCTCCAAATCGGGGTGTGTCAACGTGACTCTGCATGTTGTTTTATTTCATCCCTTCCTTCTTCCCTTGAAACCAATTTGTTTGGTCTTCGTTTGCTCGATGGCTTTTTTAATTTATTTCTTTTAGCTGTTGGTTCTTTCTGCCATTGTTATTGATCCAATTGAACATCCATCGTACATTAGTCTCTTTGTTTTTATTTTTAAATATTCTACTTTTTCAAAATATTTTATCGTCTCTCCTTCCCATACCTTAAGCATGTCCAGTGCGAAGACAAGGCTATCAGGGTTGTTAGGACATTTGGGTCATTCAGACCCGGGGGCTGGAAGTCCCTTGAACTTCCATACGCTGTCACCGACATTTTTCTTGCCTAGGGCTGCGGAAATTGAACCCGAGGTAAATTTCTTGTTCCTTTTTGTCTTTTGAAGAGTCTGGCCCTTTCCTCATGTTAGAAAACATTGACTGATGAGCAAGGGAATAAAAGGCGGAAGCAATCCATCACGTCACGGCCAACAATCAAGTACTGAGGCGATCGTATGCGGAGACAGCTGACCGCGCAAGGGGTTTGGCATACTATCTCAAGAAGCATGGGTTCAAAAGAGTGGGCATCTTGTGTCCCAACACGCCGGCTTTCTTGGAATCGATCTTTGGAATTGCGGCTGCGGGTGCGGTAAATGTCGGTATGTAGACCCTGGATGTATGCTATGACGGCGTTTAGCGTGCGGTAAGGAAATGTCTGACGATTGGTGCAGCTGTAAATTACCGCTTGAAGGAGGATGATATCGCGTACATATTTACACATTCTGAAGTCGACGTTATTATTGTCGACCAGGAATTCTTGAGCTTGTTGAACACATTCAAGGCCTCCAAGTCAAATATTCCGTTCATTATTGACACGGATACGGATGCTACGGAAGGTCAATTGAGTGGGCCTTTCGATGATGCGGTGTTGGAAGGGTTGAAGTATGATTTGGAGACTCAGGCGCATGGCTGGAGTGGCCTCGAGGCCCAGGCCGCGTCTGAGGATGACATCATTGCCCTGGCTTATACCAGTGGGACCACAGCGAAGCCAAAGGGTGTTGAGTACACGCATCGTGGCTGTTATCTGGCTGCAATGGGGAATGTCATTGAGTCTGGACTCAATGATCGCCGCCGCCGATGTGGCTATTTGTGGACTTTGCCCATGTTTCATGCCACTGGTGAGTACTTCTTATTGATCCCCTTTGAAGCGAGTGTGACTGACGCTTACCAGGCTGGACATTCCCTTGGGCTGTCACCAGTGTTCGTGGCACCCATTATTGCCTGCGGAAAATTGACTATCCGCAGATTTGGAACATGTTGAAACAGGAGCACATTACGCATTTTAATGCAGCACCGACCGTGAATACCCTGCTTTGCAATTCTGGGGAGGCTGAGAGATTGCCGGAGCCGGTTCAAGTCACAGTGGCGGCCAGTCCACCCACGCCCCATCTCTTCGAGCAGATGACCGGCCTGAACCTGCATCCTGTGCATGTGTACGGGATGACCGAGACATACGGACCTATCACGAAAGGCTACTACATGCCTTCATGGGACAACTTGCCGCCAGCTGAGCGGTATAAGAAGATGGCTAGGCAAGGGCATGGTTTTGTGACGAGTCTGCCGGCACGAGTGATCAAGACCGAGGTTCCCGAGGGAACGATCATCGATGTCAAGCGCGATGGGTTGGAGATCGGAGAGATTGTTTTTAAGGGCAATATCTGTGCGCGCGGTTACTATAAAGATCCCGAGGCTACGCGCAAGCTTTTCGCTGGCGGTGTTCTGCACTCCGGAGATCTAGCGGTATGGCATCCAGATGGTTCGATTCAAATACAAGATCGGGCCAAAGACATCATTATCAGCGGTGAGTGTAGATGGTAAAAATACAGTATTGGGGATTTTTAATTGCTAACGGTGATGTAGGGGGCGAGAATATCTCGTCAGTTGCCCTTGAGTCCATGCTGGTCAACCATCCAGATATCTTGGAGGCAGGTGTTGTGGCCGTCTCCGATTCCCACTGGGGGGAGCGACCAAAGGCATTTGTGACGGTGAAGTCAGGGAAGAAGTTGAGTGGGCAAGATGTTATTTCTTGGGCCCGCAATGTAAGTGATATCAGCAAATTCATGATTCCGCGGGAGGTGGAGATTGTGGCGGAACTCCCCCAAACCAGTACCGGGAAGGTCAGGAAGAATGTCCTTCGCGACTGGGCCAAAGGTGCCAATCGGACATGAGACCATGTTTGAAAATTGGAATGCTTAATAAGGTATATATAAATATAGGCGTTATTCGACCATAGACACGGTTGGGCAATAGACGATATGGAAACTACCTGGCGATGACATAATGTATGTTGATTTCCAAGCAACCGGATTTGGGGCAATTCCGATAGACCCGCCACTATGCCAATAGGTCGTCTTTCCGACCCAGTTGGGAAGGGAGGCACAGGACCAAATCCTGTCAGATGCTCTTTCGATTTTACTCGGTAGGGGAAAAAGGGGGGGGGGGGGGGAGAAGTGGGATTCACGGAACTTGCCAAGCGCGGATGTTTCCATGTTCAGTGAGACGATGCATAAAAACATCGATATGTATTAAGTTATTCTTTTTTTTATGGATATATAGTTTGGTATTTTTATCGGATTGCTATATTTGGATGCGGTTGGAATTGACGTGAAGAGAGGTTTAAATTATTTTATTTATTTATTTATCTTATTTTATTTGTTTTATTTATTTATTTGTTTTATTAGAAGCCTAGAATAAACTTCTGTTGAGGTTGAGAAACCTGGAAATTTTAAAACTGATAGGTTATAAAAGTTAACAGGAGGAATTTGTAGAAATCTGTACTCCGGAAGGTTGTCAGCGGTAAAAATGATTTGCAGGTCAAGTATGAAGTACTGAGAGTTTCCTGAGCTTCTCTCTTTTTTTTTTTTTTTTTTTTTTTTATTAAACTAGTTCCTTCTCGGAGAGAAAAAGAGAAAACCTGGAAAAGATGTGAAAGAAGGAGAAAAGAAGAAAGGAACATAAAAAGAGAGAAAATAAATCAAAAGATAATTGAATCAAAATTAAATAAAAAAACTAATAATAAACCACAAGTACACAGTACCATTCATACGGTGTTAGCGGTATCCAATCGGTGCACGAGACGAAACATCCACTGACTTTACATTTGGGAACCTTTTTTTTTTCTTTTTTCTTTTTTTCTTTTCTTTCCCAAAGTCACTGCCTTTTCGCCTTCATCCCGAAAATAAACGGAAGCCTCCCCCTCTTGAATTTCCACCCTCTCAACCTTACTCTTTTTCGATCTTCGTTTCATCCTTGACATCTGACTCGTTCATGCATTATCATCATATTTTGCTTGCAAACTGAATTATTTTGAGATCTGCATTTTGACAAATCACCCAACTCGATTTACCCCACGAAGAACTGATTCGCTTATCCTCTTTCCCCCCCCCCCTCTTCTGTTCTTTGGAATCGCAGCCGCCGCCTCCCCCTTCTTCATTGCCCGCCCCGATCGTTTGGCTATATATGTAATCTCCGCCCCACGAGTCCTGGCCAAACCGATTTGGATATTAGTTACACCGTTCTCCAGCCCTGACAGTTATTCACTTTCTGCCCAGGAAGCATACCGTCTCCCTAGCATCACTCTTGTCGCCGCCTCATCTATCCTTCCCCCCCCCTCTCCCCCCTCCCTTGCCTTCCCAGGGAGCAACGGCCATAAGTCACCTCCGACGCGCGTTCCCCCTTCATAAGCGCTTGCGATCCCATACCGATTCACAGCTTTATTTTCTTTTTGGGTTCTCATAAGCCAAAGGAATTTCTTTTTATTACCTCCGTCTCCTGTCCCTGATTGTCATCCATAGGAGCGATCTTGAACAAGAGTTGCGCCAACTCTTGCTAGATCCTTTTGGCTTCATGGTCTGATAAGGGACGCATTCTATGTATCAGCTTTTGACCGGTTTGTGAGGATCACTCAAGGAACCGGAACACCCCGATACATCTGAAACACGTTTGACCCGAATCTTTTTTGGTGGTCCTCATGCCCCGCTCACGGCAACCCGCTCGGTTCTCGAGCGAGGCCCCATCCGAATCATCCTCATCGACATCCCCGGACCGAAATGTTGACGATGACACCGACTTTTTCACAGCTCAGGCGAACGACTCACAGTCATCTGTGGGCATCGCCAACACCCGCGAAATCCATGCACAGAACGAGCAATATGTCCTCCCGCCGATCGGACGCCTCCCCCCGGAAATCCTTATCGCTATCTTCGCGAAGCTCAGCTCTCCGTCGGACATGATGAGTTGCATGTCAGTGTGTCGTGGTTGGGCTGCAAACTGCGTTGGGATACTTTGGCACCGGCCATCATGCAACAACTGGGACAATATGAAGAGCATTACGGCAACAGTAGGAGCGGAGAAGAGTTTCTTCACATACTCCCAGCTTATCAGGAGACTGAACCTCTCTGCTCTAGCGGAGGATGTCAGTGACGGCACCGTCGTTCCATTCGCACAGTGCAACCGGATTGAGCGTCTGACGCTGACCAACTGCGCCAAACTTACGGACAAAGGGGTTTCGGATTTAATAGATGGCAATCGGCATCTGCAAGCTCTCGATGTTTCAGATTTGCGTTCCCTCACAGACCATACTTTGTACACTGTAGCGAGGAATTGTCCCCGTCTCCAAGGACTTAACATCACCAACTGTGTCAAAGTGACAGACGACTCGCTAATAGTCGTATCCGAGAATTGCCGACAGGTAAAAAGGGTAAGTGTCTTCTTGGTAACTCGGTATTCTCATGGATCGCACTGACATTTTATGAAGTTGAAACTGAATGGTGTCTCACAAGTCACGGATAAGGCTATCACATCATTTGCTCGTAGCTGTCCGGCTATTCTGGAGATCGACCTACATGATTGCAAACTTGTCACTAACCACTCCGTAACATCACTCATGGCCACTCTCTCCAATCTCCGCGAATTGAGGCTCGCACACTGCACAGAAATAGACGACTTGGCGTTCTTAGAGCTTCCCAGGCAACTTTCTATGGACAGCCTTCGTATCCTTGATCTGACGGCGTGTGAAAATATCAGAGATGATGCTGTAGAGCGAATCGTTAGTTCGGCCCCTCGTCTACGAAACCTCGTTCTCGCCAAGTGTAAATTCATCACCGATCGCGCGGTCTGGGCTATTTGCAAACTAGGAAAGAATCTACACTATGTCCACTTGGGGCACTGCTCGAATATTACCGATACTGCTGTAATCCAGCTAGTCAAGTCTTGCAATCGGATTCGTTATATCGATCTGGCCTGTTGCAACCGCTTGACGGATCTGAGCGTGCAGCAGCTCGCCACGCTGCCGAAACTCAGGCGGATAGGATTGGTGAAGTGCCAGCTTATCACCAACCGCAGTATCTTGGCCCTCGCACAGCCCAAGGTCTCACCTCATCCAACTGGCGTCAGCAGTCTGGAACGAGTCCACCTCAGTTACTGTGTTCATTTAACTATGGATGTAAGTTCGACTAACTTCGAAATGATTGTGAGGCTGGAATCTAACATGATCTGCAGAGTATCCACGCTCTACTTAATAGCTGTCCTCGACTCACTCATCTCAGTCTCACGGGGGTCCAAGAGTTCCTGCGGGAGGAACTTACGGTGTTCTGTCGCGAGGCCCCTTCGGAGTTTACGCACCAACAGCGAGAGGTCTTCTGTGTCTTCAGCGGCGAAGGCGTCAACCGCCTTCGCGACTTCTTGAACCGGACTATCCCTCCGGTGCGGGAGATGAACGAGGTTACCATGTACGACGATGATGATGAATTAGACGAGGATGAGGGTCAAATGACTGGCCTGATGCATGCGACGGCAATTAACGACGACGACTACATTGACATTGGACATCCTCAAGGTTGATACCCCCCCCCCCCCCCCCTTCGCCTTATGCTTTTGAGCGTGTCTGTTTTCCTATCTTTGATTTGTCCTCAGCATTTTATTCATCTCGCGTTGCCTTATCACATACGATCTTTGGTCGGGAGCGAGCGTTGCCTTTTCATGAAGCGGAGCTTATCGCGGTTGATCATCTGGGAAATGCATTGGTAACGGGTATATGGGGCTACACTCTAGGTTGATTTTCTTATCTGCTCGGGGTTAGGCATGTTATGCGATCGCATTGGAATGAAGCTACCAAGTAGATATGGTTCCTCACATCCGAGGGGGATGTGCCAGGAAATGATCGGATATATACATCCGCATTCTACGATTGCTCTTTGGGGAAAGTGTATAGAGTTCCTTTTTTTTTTTTTTTTTTTTTTTTTAACACGGCGTATTGCGTTCAGGACTGTGCACTATATTCTAGCAACATACTGCATTGACGGCGTTTTTTTGAGCAGGACCCAGTCTGTATCTCTAGTTAGATGTTATGACGATTCAACATTGTTCCTTGAGTTGAAAAAAAAAAAGAAAATAACATAACAATACTCCGGAGACAAAGAGTGTAATGATGAAAGAAAAGAGGGGTATTTTTAGATGAAAGATCAAACATAAACATGTATCATACGATTTACAGTAATTGATAGATAACAAGTATGTGACTAAACTAGAACAGGCAAGACTAACCCCGTTTAAAACCCATCCTTACATCATTGTATTGGTACCACTGCCCGCAGGTCAATTTCTATTGGAAATAATTTGTTCTCCGACTCTTAACAGTTTCCCCACTTCTCTTTCTGCTCTCCAATTCCAATCAACTCCAACACAAGTCCTTTGAAAGTGTCACCCCCCCCCAAACTCATTCTTGGGCCCTTGTGAAGAGGCCGACATCTGATGGCTTCTCTCCGATTGCCCCGGGCTAACCCACTGGCTTTCAGACCATGGCCAGTGACACTGATCACTGTGGTCGTGTACCTTGCGCTAGTGATTCCGTTGTTGATCGTCCACCATGTTGTACCTTCTGCTCCGAGTTCCTCTCCCAAGGGTGTCGATATCTCCGAAGCGTGGGCCGACCTTCAGGTTTTAACGAATGGCTTTCATCCTTTCAATTCGCGCCGAAATGATGTCATTCACACCTGGTTGCTACAACGGGTTCAAGAGATCATCGACGCCGCTCCGTCGGAAAAGGAATATCAAGCGGTGGATGAAACGAAACCCGATGTCTTTGTCTTCGATGACACTCTCTCGAACCTGACGACTTATGGAAATACTCTCAAAGCGGCGAACCTCGGGGTTTACTTCGAAGGAACCAATATCATCGTTTACATCCGCGGTTCAGAGGATGACGAAGAGAACTGGTGGGAAGCGCCCAACGGAGTGCCGACCAGCAAGGGCGGGGTCTTGGTCAATGCGCACTACGATAGTGTCTCGACTGGCTTCGGCGCCACCGATGACGGGGTCGGCGTTGTGACTTGCCTACAGTTGATCAAGTATTTTACGACACCGGGACATGCCCCGCGGAGGGGATTGGTGGTCTTGTTCAACAACGGTGAAGAGGACTTTCTGAACGGCGCACGCGTCTACGGTCAGCACCCAATCTCCAAGCTTCCCCATACTTTCCTCAATCTGGAAGGTGCGGGAGCTGGAGGACGGGCCACTCTGTTTCGCAGTTCCGATTTTGAAGTTACCGGTTCATACATGCGGTCGCGGTATCCCTTCGGATCGGTATTGAGCGCCGATGGGTTCGAGATGGGTGTAATCGCCAGTCAGACGGACTACGTAGTTTTCGAGGGTAACTTGGGCCTGCGTGGATTGGATGTCGCATTCATGGAACCGAGGGCGAGATATCACACCAACCAGGATGATACTCGGCATACTAGCAAAGACTCGGTTTGGCATATGTTGTCAGCTGCTATTGCAACTACCGAGGGGCTAGTATCTGATTCGACTGATCGTTTTGAAGGAGCGCCGAATGTCGATGGCGGAGCACCGAGCGGATCTGGATCCAGAGCTGTCTGGTTTGACCTTTTCGGGAGTACCTTTGTGCTCTTCCAGCTACACACTCTGTTTGCGCTGTTGGTGACCCTGCTCATTGTCAGCCCGCTTGCCCTGTTGATCACCAGCGTGGCCCTCACCAAAGCGGATAAGATGTATTTGTTCAGGTCGTCCGCGATTTCTGAGGACACCGTTGATGCGGTCCCCTTGCGAGGCCTTCGGGGCTTCTTCCGGTTTCCGTTCCTTTTCGGAATTCCGACCGTTGTTACGGTCGGTCTAGCATACTTGGTGACCAAGGTTAATCCTTACATCATCCACAGCAGCCCGTACGCTGTCTGGAGCATGATGATAGCCGCATGGGTCTTTTTAGCCTGGTTTGTCTCCCGTGTGGCCGACTTTGCCCGTCCGTCAGCTTTCCATCGGGTCTACACCCTGACATGGATGTTCATTCTTTCCTGGGTTCTCACAGTGATAGCCACCGTATATGCTAACCAGAAAGGTCTGGCTGGTGGATATTTCGTGCTCTTCTTTCACCTTGGAGTCTTCCTCGCGACGTGGATATCCTATTTGGAGCTATTTTCCCTGCCGCGGAAATCTGAATATGCCAACCTGTTAAGACCCATCTCCAGGCGCGTTAGTAGTCACGGGAGCCGGCTGGGGACGGCCTCCGACGAGGATGATGATGAACAGGATACGGAAGAAGAGCCGACCGAATCCACGTCTCTGCTGGGCAGCGGGCAACGGACTACCTTTGCTAACTACGTGCGGGTAGGCGGAGATAACCACACCGAGACAGAAGAAGCAGACC
Organism: Aspergillus avenaceus; assembly: GCA_009193465.1. Classification (NCBI taxonomy): domain Eukaryota; kingdom Fungi; phylum Ascomycota; class Eurotiomycetes; order Eurotiales; family Aspergillaceae; genus Aspergillus; species Aspergillus avenaceus. Next base: position 28,357 of record ML742334.1, read on the forward strand.
CGAATGTTTACGGCCGGGAGCAGTCATGGAGCGCGGCCTTGCCCAAGTGGACATGGGTCCTGCAACTTCTCCTCACTGTGCCGGTTACCCTGATCATGATCGGGCCCCTTGGGCTTCTGATTACCAGTGCCATTAGTCAAACCGGCCAGGATGGAGGCGCTCCGCTCTTCATGTACGTCATCATCGCTACTTTCGTCACGCTCATGTTTACACCTCTTCTGCCTTTTGTTCACCGCCATACGTACCATCTTCCCACGTTTCTTTTCGCGGTTTTCCTAGGGACTCTGATCTACAACCTGGTCGCTTTCCCGTTCTCCGCTTCCAACCGGTTGAAGCTATTCTTCATCCAGGAGGTAGACCTTGACACCGGTGCCAACAATGCGTCCTTCGCCGGAATCTCACCCTACGTTCAAGATGTCTCCCAGAACCTGCCCAGTGCCTTCGGTCAAGCGGTCATCTGCGATGGGATAGTCAAGAGAGGCCTATTAAAGTGCTCGTGGGAAGGCATCAGCCCTCAACCCGTCGAGGGAAGCCCGCCGATGCAGGAGTGGGTATCTTTCAATATTTCGCGGTCGCCTGACAAGCCGCAGGCGCGGTTCGAGGTGTCGGGACTGGATACGCGTGCCTGCAAGATCAGCTTCGATAAGCCGGTCAAGGAGTTCCACGTTGCAGGATCTGCATATGATCCGCGCTTCCCGCATGCGTCCTCGGTCGAGATCAGGGAAATTCGACTCTGGAGCCGACACTGGGACAACCAGTGGACGGTGGATGTCAACTGGGACGAGGGGGGGATCCAAGGCGATGTGGTCTGTCTCTGGAGCGACCATAACCAGCCGGGGGTCATTCCGGCGCTAGACGAAGCCATCCAATATGCGCCGGTCTGGGTGGCGGTGACTAAGTTGAGTGACGGGCTGATTGAGGGCCGACGGGCGTTTACCATCCACTAATTCTGTTTTTTTTTATTGTTTTACTTTTTCCTTTGAGAGGATTCATGGTATAGTATAGTATATTCTTTCTGAACGGGAAGAACCCAACTAGTTTTTTTTAAAAAAGTATATGTTCCAACCCTAAGACTCAACCAAAGAAAAAGAAAAGAAAAGAAAAGAAAAGAACAAGCGAGGGTTAATATATAAATCCAACCATATATGCAATAAATCATAAAAAAGAAAAGAAAAGAAAAGAAAAAGGTACCCCCAACCCCCTACATGATCGTAAAATAATCTCAAATCCCCTTCTAAATATAACCCAAGAAATCAGGGGGTTAGTAAGATAGGTAAAAGGTAAGGTATATCCCTAACACAGCCCCGATCAATAGCTTCGATCTATCTAACCTTTTGATTAAACCTACGATCTCCCACGTCTTTCTATATATATCTATATAATTTTATCGAAGTATACATAGATAGATAGATAGAGAAAAAGGAGAAAGGCTAGACTCGGAAAAGGACTCCGTAAATAACTTGTTTACTTTGATGGGTGAAAATTGATATCATATTCGGGGAATTTGTACAGATCATTCATTCAAGTTCTGGCTTTTGATGAGTGGGATAGTATTAAGCGATGAGGATATGTACATTTTACTTTTGAGGTGGGATTTTGAAAGGGTGTGAGGGAGAGAAAGAGAGGGAGAAAGGGAAGATTAATTAATTAGATGGTTCGAGGTCCGGGGGTTGATTATGGGACCGAGGATTACGGTGGAAGGAAGGTGAGGCGAGATGAGTTGATTTCTTTCTTTCTTTCTTTCTTTCTCTTTTTTTTTTTTAAAAAAA
>ML742335.1:0-30086 GCA_009193465.1 Aspergillus avenaceus
AATACTGTATATAATAAATTAAATATAATAAAAATAATAATTAATATTTAATTAATAATTTTAAAAATTTAATAGTTTTGATCCAAAACTATTACTGTAAATATTTTATTTATTTTAAATTTTTAAAATATTTTAATAATTAATTATATACAACAGATAATAACAAGTTTTTAAAGAATAATTTAAAGAATAATCTACTAGTAAATAACTGAGGACAATTATTTTTAAAAAAAAGAGGTAATATAATAAATATACAGAGTATTAATATTTTATTGCTTAATATTATTGTTTAAAAAAGATAAAATATTTATTTTATTTATTATATTTGCTTAGTTTATTCTACAAACCCTATATATTTGTATTATATTCTTGCTTGCTTGTCTTCCCTTTCTATCTCTATACTAGTATTCTGTTGAAATACTATAATTATGTTTTCTATATTGCAGTTTCTGAGTGCTTCATAAAATGTAGCTCGAAGAGCTATAACAGGATCAGTTTCAGACAGGAAGATATACAGCAAAAAGGGTCATGTGGCAGGCGGTCAGGGCAGGCAGAACAGAAGCCAGGGGTCACACCGTGACAAAATAATAATTTTTATATTAATATTAAATATATATTTTTATATATTTTTATATATTTCTATATATTTTTATATATTTCTATATATTTTTATATAACTTTCTGTAACTTCCTGCAACTAGATAAAAATTAAAATCAGAAAAAATCTAATATAATTAATTATAATTTAAGAAAAAATTTTAAAAACCTTATAACTATATTTCTATCTCCCTCTACTGTCTTTCCACTAATAGCATCCTGAATTAGCCTTTCTAAAAACCTTTATGACGCACCCCCCTAACCACTATGTTATTCTATAAATCCAGTATATTTGTATTATATCTTTATTTATTCATTTTCTTCTTCTATCTCTATACTTGTATTCTGTTGAAATACTACAATTACATTTTCTATATCACAGTTTCTGAGTGCTTCACATAGCTCTTCAAACTATAACAGAATCAGTTTCAGGGAAGATATACAGCCGGGAGGACATGTGACAGGCGGTCAGGATGGGCAGAACGGGAACCAGGGGTCACACCGTGACAGTCTTTAGCTTAACTCAGTGGTTGTAAAACAGTAGCCAGGGCCCTAGAAGCTCACCTAGGATTTGGATTGTAACACCTATCACTGGGCGTACAGGTCCACAGGACATAGTTCCATTCCAACCCTGAAGATAGCCAACTTAAGATATCATAGCTCTTATTCCTCTAGCCAATGTCTGACGCAAATTCTACAAATTCAACTACTAGTATAGCAAATCAATCATTAAACATTTCCATCTTTCATTCTGTATCTATATCTGTTCTCCTCAAGACCACTGCACATGGCTCATCATTCAAAGAGATTCCACCGTGAGCAAATGGATCAGAACTACAAGCCCAAATATCTATAGAAAGCGCACCGGATCCGTAACGATGGGCCAAAGTCCTGCTAATATTTCGAACACGCTCAGCCTGTAGGCGGTCGCCACATTCAAGCACAACGAGCTTTGCAGAGGCTTCAAATGACAGCGAGATGATGTGGTAATAAAAAATATCTTCCTGCCTATCAAGGTTTATAGATATGCCGGAAGAGGCTATAGTAGGAACCAGCGCGAGTTTGGGCTCAAATATCCGGACACTGCGAGATGTAGTGCCATCCCTAAACGCCCGAGGAGATATGTATGGTGGATTCGAAATAAGTACGTCGCAATATCCAGCAGCATTGGGAATGGATGTTTGGGATTCCTGTAATATCCCCGCCCCCCCCAAACCACGAGCGAGAACATTACCTTGTTCAAAATAGACCTCCTTCAAAGCGCGTTTGGACAGCGAACCCAATCGTACATTATGCGCAAGGTTCTTGTTAGCCAATTCAAGAGCCATAGGGCTAAGATCAATACCAAGAATTGATAGCCGGTTGATATGAGGGGCAAGAAGCGCATGCATGAGTAGCGCTATACAGCCAGTACCTGTACAGAGATCTACTATGCGCAAGTTGCGTGTTCGTTGTCCCATTCGACCTTGTGAGTGCCCCTGCTTTCGAATTGCATCCAGTATCAAACCGGCAGCACGTAGTGTAATAGACTCTGTCTCTGCCCTGTATTTGACACCCGCACCCAGAAATTGGTTAGAATACTCAGCTGGAAAGTATGGGTATTCGTGACAGCAAAACTGCTTTAAGGGGATGTACCTCGGAACCAAGACCCCCCTTTCACAAAGAATCTCCAGGTCGCCAAAAGGTTGATCACCAAGGATGTACTGAAGGGGCACCCCTCTTGACCGAGAGTGACACATTGACCTGAGGAGGCTTCTCCACCCCAAAGGAGCATCCGGAGATCGGCCATTCTCCCTAGCGGAGACCATAGAGAGAGCCCGGTCACGTAACCAGCGGAGTTCATTTTTCGCAGAAATATGTGAGCGGCATTCTCGCAACAGAAGAGGGAGTAGAGGATGTTGTCGATGCGCCTTCAGAATTGCTCTGTTAGTTATCCGTGGCATTGACTCTGTTCTAGTAGTTGAATGTGCGTGAAATCTGGTAGTACTGTTGCCCGTAGGTTTGATGTTCTAGTGGAGGGTTTGAAGTGGCATCCTGGGGTTAGGTTGCAATTGTGGAGAGTTTGTATGTACATAGTCTGCAATGCCATTACTGAACCTGATTCCCGGTCTCATCCACCAAAATTTCCTAAAGCGATAGACATGCCTGACCCGCATAATTGTAAATATACCCATAAAAAAAAACATAAGGCATATATAAAGTAACACATGAGGGAGAGATACATGACAGCCCCCCTCAATCAAACGACAACCAAAGAAGCTGCTCTTTCATCACCATCCAGCTGCTATGAAAAACAGCTCGGTAGAATTCAAGATGAGGCGATGCCCATGGTGTACCGGCAATTGGTGCACGGCAAGGAAACAGAATAATAAAAGCAATACCCAGCAAGACTGAATATGTTGATAGACGCCTGATGCATGGTGGTGATAAGCAAATGATCTAGAGAGCTAACATATATCCAATAGCTGCAACGCTAAGTACCAGCCCTTTTGGAACACCTGTTACACTCGTATGAGTTGCAGCTCTGTTGGTACTTGTAGCTGATGGTCCCCCTGTTAAAATATTGCCTGTTGGACCCCCGATCCTGGCCCCAGAACCATCAGCCACAACAGAAGTGACGGGATGGAGAACCTGGGTGGCACCGGGGACAGAATCATCACCCGCTCCAATTTCCAGAATGTCGTCTTCTGTAGAGTTGAACTTTGTATTGGCGAGAGAAATCTCATTGTTGGCGAGGTCGTATACAACATATGCACTGCGTAAAAATGTATCACCCAGTACTGCTGTGTTATCACCAGCTGGAACAATGCCAAAAATACAAGCACGTTCCCCATTTCGGAACTTTAGATCACCAGCATTCAAAATGAGTTCATCAATCCCAACAGTGATAGTGGGTGCTGAAAATGCGTATGTCAAGTTCATATCATGCTGTGACAAGCTGCATGGCACATAGCCCACCCCGCTAGAAGATTCATATGTGACGCCAATATCATCATAAATGTTCTGCACTATAGAATTTGGAAGATAGGTTAAAGAGCTCCCAGAATCAAGTAGCACTGCAGCTGGTAGCGCATTAGATGAGGAGTAATTATGAGTACTTGACGAAGAGCTGAATGAAACACCAGTAAGTGCGATGATAAACTCAGAGTAGACCCCATTAACAGTCTGGATAGGCAGTGTTTGCAACTCTCCGTGGTACTTTCCTGCATTCACACCCCCAAATAGTATTGATCCTGTGTTCGCAGCGAGGTCATTAAGCCAAAGACTATAAGCATTTGACTTTATCAAACCAGATTTTACCATGGCCTGAGGGAGATTTGCGTAGGCACTTTTACCATATCTGCCAACTTGGACCTCATTCGCGGTATATCCTACACCCAGGACCCCCTCTTGTGAAACTTATCAGTTGCCATCCATCATTGGAAAACAGTTTGTAGGCAATGAACAGACAACTCACCGGCAGAGCTGGAAGAATAACCTACACCGAACTGGAAATCTTGTATAGTCGCACCCCCAATGTGAATAGTATCAGTGACATAGTCTCCAGCGGCCCCGGTTCCGTCTGCATATGTTATATTAAAACCGGAAGATATATATGCATATGATGAAGATGAATTTGGGTTGTAAGACCCAGACGTGTTGCAAGGATCGTCATCTGACGAGCAAAGAGTTGAATTTATTGCGTTACACCAGAGATCACTGCTGCCTGTGTCAAGGACTAGACGTAGGTTCTGCTTTGGTGTGCCTAGTGTTACGTTGCAAAAGTATAAAGTCTCCTAATGAGCATGATGTAAGCACCACGATAGCTGTAAAAGGGATTGGAGAGTAAGATGTGTGCCAACCCACCTCATTATCGAGATCTTGACTAACAGTCTTGTCTCTTTTTCGCCTCAACTGATCTCTAGCCACAGGGTTAGGAATGTGGTTCCGTTTGATATCTAGCGAAACAGCAGCGGGAACATCGCGTTTATGGAGTCTTAGTGCTGCTATCTCTGGTAGAGCAAAGGAAGCCGCAAGTAAGCAAATCCACCCTCCTCGCATTGTGCGTTACGGGTCTCTAGACTTGTGAGCTCTCGACTGGAATTCTCAGTAACTTCTTACCGGGTGAATTAGATGATAGGTATTAAGGCCTGTTTTGAGTATATAAAGCGCTTTGAGAGACTGAAGTGCATTACACAGACGTCCCTAGCCTTACATTGGAGACAAGAGGCACAAGTGAAGATAATAACTGTGAATTACAAAACACGGGCATTTAGGAGGGCTCAACGGTAGGGACATGGCTGACTCCTTCGAACAGAAACGGCTGTACTAAATACTGGTACTGACCAACCTATCTCGTGCCGACGTCGTATGCTGCATCCGGTCTGCTGGGCACCGGGGAGTACAGATCTCGGTAGTCCCCACCCAGACCGCCTCGGCAACGTCGGGGCGGGGCGAATGATCCAATGGATTTAATCAACTGTGGCAGATGTAGTCGTCATCGTTATCGTCATTCAAACAGCAGGCTCTTGCTCAATCTCCATAACAAGGCGATCTGTGAATTACTATGCTAGATATAACGATATGGCTATCCTTAATACCGCACTAAAAAGGCTGCCTTGATGTTGTTATTTCTTTTTGTTGCGATTAAGGGACTTACCTGCTGCTACGATTTGGTTGTAGTTAAATCTGACCTTATAGCGTACACAGTGTACTGTAGAAAGAGAAGGGTGGGGCATTATGGCGGGATAAGGAAAGGGGAATCAAACAAACAGACTTTTTATTTTTTTCCCAGTAGTGACGTAAAAATGCTGGTCTAATAAATTCGGAGCACGGCGTATCTATCCCCAAACATTATATCCATGCACCCTCCTCCCATGAGCGAACTCGTCCGCCTTGGGTTCCTTGAAATCCAGTCGCCCGTAACCCCATTGAAGCCTAAATTCCACTAAGGATGATAAATAGATAGTTTATTACAAACCCTACAGCAGACTCCAGTGGCCACCCAGAATTTCAATACAATGTCCTAATTGCGCTGTTGCCTGTTCTAGGCAACATCGAATTTGAAATACCTATATTAGTATTTTAATGGCAAGTATAATTGGATCAGACTCAGAATACCTGGTTGTGTGGCTTCATTCCATTTCATATGATTATAACTAGGAATACCACTGATATAACTCACTTTTTTGAACTACATCACATACGGTATGCTTTGGATGCCAATCGACGTCTTAAAAAGGTTCGAGTTCTGGGTAGTTCAACATTTGTCTTGAAGTTGGAAATTACTAACAGCCATGGGATGGTGAACCCACTGACGAAGGCTGAATGAATGTTTGTAGCAATGGAAATTATCCAGCACAAGATGAAGCACATGCTTCGGAGCACAGCCATTTTGTAGTGTTTAGTATAATAAACCTTTTTTTTTCTTCCCTTGGGCACATCAAAGGCCAAGCTCGACGTTCACAGGCCCATGGCTTCCCTAACTTGTTTCATGGTCACGTCAGCATTAGCACGTGCAACATAAGCACCTTGTTCCGCAATGCCATCCAAAAGGTTAGCTCTATCTTCCATGAGAGAATGGTATCGCTCTCTTATGCCTTCCAAGTGTCCAGAAACTCGGCCTGCAAGGTGTTCCTTTAACGATCGAAGACTGGCTTCCTTATACTCAAAAGCTAGCTCTTCACATGATCGGCCGTCGAAATGACTTAAAATCTCTAGGAGATTGGATACACCGGGTCGACGGACCGGCTCATAGCTTATATTTGTTTCCGAGTCAGTGAGGGCAACCTTGACCTTCTTTTGGATTTCATCGGGTGAGTCGGTGAGAAGGATCCTGGAACGGTGGTCGGCATGGGATTTAGACATTTTCAAAGTAGGTTGTTTGAGAGACATTACTCGCTTCGCAGGTGCTGGCGGCAAGTATTAGTTGGTTACATTTACCTGCCACGCTTGGACAGAAGAAGGTGTACTTACAGATAAGTGCCTCCGGAGTGGGAAATATTGAACCATAGAGATGGTTAAAACTATTAGCAGTATATCTAGAAAATTCCAGGTGCTGCTTCTGATCTTCCCCTACAGGAACATGCGTAGCCCTAGCCATTATTCAGTACAGCGTTATTATCCATGATATACGAGGGTAACAAACCTGTGCACTAAGATGTCGGCTGCCTGCAATACGGGGTACGAGAACAACCCAAGTCGTAATTTGGACCTCGCAGCTGAATGCTCCAAGCCCGTGTCTTCGGGTAGTTGTAACTTACTCTGAAACCCGTTAATATTAAAGCTTCAACACATTGCGTAACAGTGTTGTCTCAAACGCAGTTTCTTTCCATCAACTGCCACATCTGCTGCCGCTCACCTTCCATTGAGTCATCCGCGATAGATATCCTAGAGAGGCTACTGTGCTTAGGATCCAATATAACTCAGTGTGTGCAGGAACCTTGACATGGTTAGCAAAAGCTTGCCCGGGGATAATAAAGACTGCGTTTGAATAAATTGCCACGCACAGTCGATTGATAGAAAATGGTTGAGCGACGGGGGTCCAGTCCAACGGCAAGCAATATCGCGAACAATTCCTTTCTCCAACTTTTTAATTGGTAACTATTCTGGGGAATGGTCAAGGCATGTAGGTCGACAATGGAGAAGAAAAGCTTGGTGCCTTCTTCCGCATTATTCTGCAGTCTAACCCACTCACGTAAAGCGCCTAAGTAATTCCCTAAGTGTGGTACGCCTGTCGGTTGAATCCCAGAGAAGATGGTGCGACTGGTTGCTGGCTTTGTTTGTGCAGGGAGCGAGTAACTTCGTCTCTGAACATAGTTGTTTAAATTTTGCCTGAGCCCATATAAATGCATAGGACCACTGGTGGTGGCTCTATAGCACGTTTTATAGCGACTGGCGCACATGTCAAAGTGGTCAGCTCAGAAGATAAGGGAGACGGGTGATGTTTGTGCCTAGGCACTGCTACTACAATGAAACAAGTATGAATTCACGTGACTAGATGGCTCATCCACCATTGAAAGCACAGATTGACAGAACATGGGACGATGGCTAGCTAGGTATACCAGACGAATTGACACTTATAAATGTACTACTTTGAAAGTGCAGGTTATTAAACTGGGGTATCAACTGGCCCTGTGTTACTCTAACACTGAAGTTAAGGGGAATATATGGTACCGTTAATTTCGAATTGTTATATTGGAACAAGGTGTGATACTTATACAGGTTCGGACATTTGTTGGACACAAATCAATATAGACACAGAGGTAAACCAGCACAGATTAACCTTTGCGCACATCAGTTAAAGGGCTTCTATGCTTGACAGAGCCCATGTTGTCAAGAAGCTCGGGTGCCGAGTTGTTTGAATCTCCTGCTTTGCGCCGGCCAAACTGCGACAAGTGAGGTGCAAGAGACTGTTCGACATCAGGAATTCCTTTATCCATACTCCTAACGACATCTAGATGCACTAATTAGACTTGAACCTAAAAACCAAAATTGGGGAGGAATGATTTCTGTACCAAGGCTCTCTTGTTCCCAAACATTTGCCTTCATGCCTACTCCATAGAAGGCGTGTTTTCGCAGGAAAGCCAACCATGCCTGTACTGCCTGAGGACTACCATCTTTGATCTGGATCAATCTACGAAGAGTGATCCGTTCGAAATTTTCTTGGCTCTTTTTGTGGACGAAATTGCTTCGAGGGAATGTCCAGCGTTCGACGATTCGGGGTAGGGGTATAGGTCCAGAGACAGGAAGTTTTAAATAATATGCCGCCCGCACAGCAAAGTCTGCGAAAAACTCCACGTTCCGGACACTGTAAGACCTTAGTTGAAGGTCGCAAACCGGTAGACCATATTCGGCTTTTCTTCGAAGCGGTCGCAAATACACTGCTTGAACGCTACGAGGCAGCCGAGCCTTATCATTGACACTCTCGAGACGCTGAGCCCTGATATAACAGGTAAGTAAGTTTCTTGTATGAGTCTTCACTTTGTATGAGCCTGTAGCTACTAACCAGCCTTTTGTGCATGTACCAGAAGGTGGTTCATTGTCTGTTGAGCTAGGCACGCCATTTTATCAGCTGAGATTTATCTCAAAGATCTAGACAGGATTTCTAACAGTAGTGTCTTCTCAGATACACTCTGAAAGCTGACAAGATTTGCTTCAGAAGGGGTTTCCGTTTTATTTATAACAGAGATGTTGCGAGCAGGCACAGCCAACTGTTCAACTGATTAGCACAGAACACCATCCCGCATATGAATGTTGAATGCAATAAGTACCTGGAGTTGTCTGCTGGATCTGGTCAGCAGACGTGTATTTAAAAACGAGAACATACTTGTGTACCTGCTATGAGCCAAGGAACTTGAACCTGTTTGACATATAGGCAGGACGATGTTAAATAAAACTGTCACAGGCAGTTTGGCCCTTCAACTTTCAACACCCCGTGTCTCCGATTTTTGGACTTAATTGCCAGAAGATTGTCATTGGTGTGTTCGTTCACCGCCTCACCTTCTCCTTTTGTCCAATAAACATCCCTCTGGGCTTATGAAGAGAACCATTATAACAAAAGACGAAAATACTATAGATAAGAGTACCGGTATATATATATATATAGATATACACAAAGAGAAAAAAAAAATACCACACCTGCTGACTAGCCATCTATATGCATACCACTCCGTCCGGCGAGATGTTGATAGTGCTGTATGGTAGGCTGGCTAATATTGTTTACAAATTAATGGAGATAATCAAACTGCTCAATTAGTTGCCACATGTTTGTTGACAAAGGCCCAACCATATATGGAACATAGAATGATCTTCCAGATAAACCCGGTTGTATATATATTGCGGAGAAAGGAGATGAAGTTGAAGAACATGAAGATATCCATAGATACATTCTACATCTTGCTGAGTCAGGAACCTCAGCAGGGAGTAGAAAAATTTTCCTTAAGATCGGTTGGTCTGTCTACATTACTATCCAACAGATTCACTTGGCTTCTTCATCTACCTACCACCCGCGCAAAGATCCGAGTGTCTTGTCATTAGCAAAGATGACAGAACTACTAGCTGACCCATGCTCTCATCAGCGAGTGTGCGAGGCATATTCCTTCTTGAATGAAAGACTGCCAAAATCCTTGAAAAAACCACAGGTTGCCATTGTGTGTGGTTCTGGCCTAGGGGGTCTTGCTGACACCATCAATGATGAACCACGGGTAGAGTTTGACTACTCTTCTATACCTCATTTTCCTCATCTCACAGGTGAGCGAAAACTGCCCAGTCTTCTAGGAAGCTCTTTCTCACGATAGCAAGTTCCTGGACATGCGGGCAAGCTTGTCTTTGGACTCCTAGGGGGGCAGGTACCAGTAGTTTTGATGGTTGGGCGTGCTCAGTGAGTTTAAGTGAGTGAGTGAAATATCTTGGCCAACTAACAATGTGTCCAGTTACTACGAGGGCCATACCATCAACAGAGTAACATTTCCTATTCGAGTATTCAAACTTTTAGGAATTGACGCCATAGTGTGTGAGTATTCCCCTTTTGTTGCTGAAATGAATAAGCCCTCAGTAACCATCTCTATTAGTGACTAATGCCGCTGGTGGCCTAAACTCGGAATACGCAGTGGGTGACATTGTTGTCCTGAATGATGTAAGTGTGCTACCTATTCTAGCGAATACCCTGACAGGCTCGTAGCATATATTTCTCGCCGGGTTGGCAGGAATCCATCCACTTCGAGGGCCAAATGCTGAAGAATTTGGTCCTCGCTTCCCTCCCTTGTCTGATGCTTACGATCTCGAGCTTCGCCGTCATGTCCACAAGGCATGGAAAGAAGTAGTGCGCTCTGAAAGCCAGAGAAGACTGCACGAGGGTGTATATGCCTTTGTGGGGGGACCTAGGTAGGTATCTAAGCTGAGTTATTGCATTGGGTTCGCTGCTCACTTATGCAGTTACGAAACTAGGGCCGAGTGCCGCATGCTCCATCTGCTCGGGGCAGACGTGGTTGGAATGTCCACTGTGCCAGAAATTGTTGTCGCCAGGCATTGTGGAATCAAAGTCTTGGCATTCAGTTTGGTAACAAACAGCGCCGTGCTCTCTCCCGTACCACGAGGAGATGACCGTCTTTTGCAAGACAAGGCTGTTGAAGATTTGGATGCTATCTTGCAAGAGGGAAAGGCTAGCCATGATGAGGTACTCGAAGCTGGTCGTTCAGCGGCCATTGATATGCAGGTTTGTACCCTGAACGATGCCGACTTGATTGAGGGTAACATTTATTACAGTCGCTGGTTGTTCGTGCTGTGATGGGCATATCGAGACGGGATTAGTGGTAGCAGCTGTAGACTGGACGGCTGAGCAGCTGTTGCATCGGCTGCCCACAATGTCAAGACAACAGAAGTATCCAAAAAATCACAGCATGGTTTTCAGGATTCAATAGTGCTTGCAACATCATCAACTTGGCCAGAGTTTGTCTAGCAAATTGATCCTTTTCACTTGCCTTTGGCGTTCCGCTTTGCTTGCATGTTCTTATAGAATGACCTCTTGCCGCTTTGCTTGCCTGTCTGGATATCTTTGTACTTCGATTCGAATCGCCTGTTTTCCCGTTCTTGGGCTAGAACCTCTTCGACAAATGACTTCTTGCGGTCCCTCTTTGCAATACGACCACTAAAAAACTCGGTGGGGGCCTCAATTATAGTTCCCACTTGAGAATATTTGGGGGGCTGCGCTTTGCTAGTTTCCTTCTTGTAATGCCTCTTGGGATCTAATACAGAACGCATTCGAAGAAGTTGTAGGTCCCTTTTGAGCTCAGGTGTTAATTCAGTCTTTGGAAGATCAAACCAATCACTGCCTGCTGTAGGCTTATCCTACATGTACATGTCAGCTTTGTATCGATCTAGAGATCTAGCAAAATGAACATCTGCGTTGTGTGAATGCTCAGAGTAACTATGAAATAGAAGGCTCTCATTGGCACAGCGCAGTCCAGTACGGACTGTTGGGGCTGTATCAAGTGCTTTCGCAATGGGATATGTTTCCTCATAGCATAAGATAGGAGATGTGATGGAGATGTGAAAACTGGTTGTTCAAATATCTTACCTTTGTCAATTTTGTGCCTATCATCCGCCTTGGTAGTGTTGATCTAAAAACATCCGACACACCTTGACAATTGTTCAAATTGTTGGTGGTATTGAGAGCTGTGGCATCTTCTTTCCTAACAAGATATGGTTGCAGGGTACAGTCAGAGGACAACTTAGGTATTCTATTCATGGGTTTTAGTATGCGTTATTTATTCCCTTAACCTCACGGGCCAGCAACAGTCGCGGGGGTAAACTTACCCTAAAGGATTCAGTGAAGCCTGACTATCAAGAACTTCAATTGTCTTACTATTGTCAGTGGAGTCTTCATTATGGGCCTGCAGCTTGTCTTCAGCCTCTAGAAGCAGTCGTTCAATATCACGATCATCAATAAGATCAACATATTCATGTCTGTCCACATGCTGACTTGCTGTTTCAGTCATCCTCTACGAGCGAGATTTGGAACTTTCTTCGGGAAGACAAACAGAAAGAACAATGTAAGGAAGAATGGAAGAAGTCAAGAGGGGTGGGAATTATATCGAAAAAGTAATGTTGTGCATTGAAATATGGGAGAATGGAGTAAGAATCCTTTTCTACTTTTTTTTTTTTTTCCCGTCTCCTTTATGTAGGCGGCGAGAAATCCCAAATTTGGTTAGTCTATGCGAAAAAGATGACAAATTTTTCTGTGTGCCCGCGTGTTTCTAGCTAGTACCAAATGAGACATTCAGTAGGTTCAGGTTCCATGCTCGGATGGATGTTCACTTCTGGCCAATAAATGAACCAAATTTATTCTTTGCAGGAAGAGGAAGACTAGTTTGAAAACATGATACTAACATACGGGCAGCATACTCTGTGTACTCTCCATATACATACAAATAGCGAAATTTTGATACTACCACGTAAGATTTCTTGAAATTAGTAACAAAACAAATGTCAGGGATCTTGGTAATGTTCTCGTTCTGTTCATCTTATAAAGAATAATATATGCTTGCAGAGTATATATTACATCATACTCGCACCATAAATAATAGTGTTTGTTCTTCATTAGTGTTAGTTATTACTTTGTATGCCTTGAGGTATGCGAATCACAATAATGTAGGCCCAATGAATAGTCTCCGTTGATTGACTATGTAGAAATAAAGAATTTATTATTTACTGCACCACTTAGTCTTTGTTTGCGCCATTCAAAAAAAAAAAAAAAAATCACATATGTGTCTACACCAGAATATGAAGGACAAATATGTAGGTTGCATAATTGTACCTCATGGATGACATTACTATTACCAGTAGCTGCTGTCAAGATACGACCAATTTGGATACCATCCATGCTCGCTCTGGCTATTGTTGCTATTGTTGCTATTATCGATCCAGCTTGGGGCGCCTATGGTGGTTCCCCGCGTTGAGAGCCTTTTGCAAAACGTCAGTCAGCAGCACAATGGCTTGGCATGGGTCTCATTGCGCGCTACTGCCCACTTGTTGTTGGACATTTAACTTTGCGCGACCCCATCCATTGTCCAAAACGAACAACTTTAGCAATCAGAGAAACCTGGTTTCCTCCATATCATCTGCGCTTGGCCATTTCACTATTAGTTTTCATTTTGATCTGCTTTCACCTGTTTTATACTTGTTTTTTCCAACCTGGCTTTCTTCAACTCCTGAATCTTAGTAAACGAGGGTTCTTCGGTTGACCCTTGAGGACATCTGATCCCCGCGTCGCATTTCATTGGCAGTTCAGATACTTTGCTGCGCTTCTCACTGGGATTCATACATCACCCAACGATACATAATAATCTATTCCAATGGAGCAGGCAACTCAAAATGCTGGCCAGCAACAGGGCAGACAACAGCCCGTATATGATACAAGGAACGGTGGACACTATGGTAATATCCCTTGAACTAGATTGGCCTATCAGTGTTTGCTATATATGTGCTTTTTTAAAAACAAAGAACTAATCTGGTATAATTGTATAGGTGCTAGTGCAGCGGTATGTCCTACTTTTATGTGTTTCAGACAAGCCCGCCGTCAACATTTTTGTTACTAGACTTATCGTGGCTCTATTAGCTTTCCGCACAAGGATATGCGCCGGTAGCTGAACTTTACACGGGTACCTGGGCCAATGTGGGTGTCAAGCTCTTATATGTAGATGGTCTTGAATGCCAGCACTGATATAGCCCAGGTAAATCAAGGCTTGCAGGGGACGGCCCGTGATATCCTCACAACATATTGGCAACACATTATCAATCATCTTGAATCTGATAACCACGACTACAAAATACATCAGCTTCCTCTGGCACGTATAAAAAAAGTAATGAAGGCTGATCCAGAAGTGAAGATGATTTCAGCAGAGGCGCCAATTCTGTTTGCCAAAGGCTGTGATATCTTCATCACCGAACTGACCATGCGAGCATGGATTCATGCTGAAGATAACAAGCGGCGTACACTACAGAGATCCGACATTGCAGCCGCTCTTTCTAAATCTGATATGTTTGATTTCCTTATTGACATAGTACCTCGTGAAGAGGCAACATCGCATGCCAAACGATCCAGTCAAACGGCTGGTGCACCATCGAGCTCTTCTGGGCCTGCGGGTAATGCCGGGCAATTGCCACCATCCCAACACGGAGTTCAACACCCCTCACATCACATGGCGCCCCCAGACTACAGTTTAAGCCAGCATGGTCTTCAAGACCAAGAGTATCGACAGCCGACAATGTATGCGGGGCCTGTGCAAGCAGATCCAACTGCAGCATATGGTCAACCTCAGTCTCAAATGTTTGAAGGGATGTATGCTGCTTACCCTCACTTGCCACCACAACAGGTACGTCGTTAGCGATCGTATTGCGCCTATTGATTTGTTGCCCGCTGATCATGAAATCGGACCTTCAAGTGAGAAAGCTATAGTCACGAGACCGTTCTATATTCCGGTTTTCTAGTTGCTTGTAGGGTCATACTGCCATTCTGTATCTCGGTTTCATTTGAATGAAAAATAAACGGGAAGGATTCATCAATTGAGATTGTTAGCTGCTGCGGTAGAAAACAAAAATATACCAACAATCTCAGTATCCTACAGTGATTCAAACACAAAAAGGCCGGTCCTTCAACCACATAGACAATAGAAAGGAAAGAAGAGAGAAGGCAGTGTATATTGATAATTTTGTTGACGATCTACGACTTCTTGCCGAACCTTGAAGAAAGTGTTGCAAACTTGTCCGCCTTCACAGGACTTTGGACTGCGCGCACCACCCTGAGACTGTGTCAGTACACTCTTGCTTAACGGCTAGTCAACACATACTTTTCCAGTAGAACTGGGCCGTTTATAGCGTCAACCCGACCGTATTTCTTGTTTCGTGTAGATATATCGTAGAACTCATCAGTATTATCTGCTTGCATCAACTGTACAGTCTGATGGAGTTCATCGAGATTTTCGCGGAGAATAGGCACACCAAGACTATCAACAAAGTGATAGAGATATTCTACGTCCTTTGCAAGCGCCAGAACGCCGTTGGAGTTGATTCTTTTCACGTCTGCAGCAAGAGGAAGTGCCTAATACAAAAATTTGTTAGAGAATGACAGCCATTGTTGTCGAAGGCCCAAAGGTACATACTAAGATCATGTTCGCAGCATGGCTAAGAGCATCAAAATATATGAGCTCCTTTATTTCGGTTGGAAGACCGAGTAATGTTGAATTCATTATATTGGACAGAAATCGGGTCAGTGTTTGCATGTAGTTACTCGGCTCAGTTGGCGGGATAGTGGACATCCAGTCATATTCTGCAGTTTCTATGAGGTCATCAATTTTGGAATTTACCACCTCAAATATGCGCTTCTCTGCCGCTTTCTTGTTGCTTCTAAACTTCTCTGTAGCTTTGAGAATGACAAAGCCACTCGACGAATTCTGTGATCTTGCGGCCGCGAGAAGATTCTCAAGTTCATGACACGCAAGCTCAAAGTGTTCCAGATTTATGAGTATCTGAACGATTTGCCCCAAGTACTGAGAGGCAAGACGCTCGACCAAAGTATCACATACTTTGCTCGAAAGCAGTTCGTCCAATGCCTAACCCAGTCAGCTAGTTCCTTCAAATAAGCCTAGGGCACATACATCTTTCAGCGTTTCATCGATGATATTTGGGTGAGAAAAATCATCATTGGCAAAGAAGTAAAATTGATTTAAGAAATTGCGAATATCGATGCAACACAATGGGTACATTTGGGAAAATGGCAAGACACACGGGAATCTGTAATGAGCTGTCAGCGTCACCGCAAACTGACTATTAAGATCAGAGGTTTCGATACACTTGTTCTTCCCGTGGTTTCTCAAGATTGTACCAGCTAACATTCAGAACTTTGTCGAGTTCTTCTAGAGACTGTATCGGCATGGGCATATAGTCATCTGTAGAAACAATCTCCAGGATGTTCAGTATTTGGATGGTACTCTATTGAAGTGCGACATACCTCCTGAAAATCATCACTGAATCTCTTTTTGAGCAACTCGGCATATTGCTTGAATAGTGTGAGCAAGAGGCCGTCGAAGATGCCAACAGAGAAACCCCAGCTCTAGAAAACAAATGTCAGCGATGAACATTTGGCTATGGACAATGAAACACCAACATCCATTGTTTGCATGAATAAGGCAATAAGATTTTTTATCTTCAATAGACTCTCTGCATTGTCAACCTCTGGAAGCGCTTTCGATATCAAAGTTACGGCTATTTGGCACATGGAATCCCAGAGTTCATCCACCTATAGAAGTTCTTAAGCTTAGTATTGATCTTAAACACACTAGAGACAAAACTTACATCAACTGGGGATCTTAGGTCCGGCGCTCTTTTCATTGTAGAACGCTCGACAATTGCAAACCCTGCCATCTCTTCGAGGAGATTATGCAGACTTGCACCATCTTCATCTACCAGTGTTATGGAGGCTGGTACTAGAAGTTCCTTTTGCCGTCGACGAGTATTAGCATACTCAACCCTGAACTTGTTCATATGCCCCAGAGATTGGTGGATATGTAAGCACTCAAATAGTGGTGTAAAATCAACCTGTAGCTCCTCATTTTGGAGAAGGTCGTACTCTTCATGTTCATCAGAGACCAATTCTATAGCACTATTCAGTTTAACTTGACCAAGATATGGCATTTTTTCAGCTCTCTGTTTCTGCCTCGTTTTACGCAGATCTGTATGATATAGAGCTATTTCCCCAAGGTACTGCGACATTTCGCGAATTCTGTACAGCCAAGTATTCAGGTCAGACATTACTGCCTCAGCTATGGCTTTCTGCGTTGCAGGTACCGAGCGTTGGATCATGTCTGCTATCTTGTAGTTAGTTACCCCTTTCAGGTGGACATTTTGAAGCTCATCCAATGCTCGGAGCGCCGCATAATGATTTTTCTTCGCCAGCAGATCATGAACTTGATTTGCAAGGCGAAGGACCTCCAGACAATCTTGTATAGCATGAGATGTTTCATCGATATTTTGTCGATGACTCCTCGACTCGACTAGAGCTTTCTTCTGTTCGGCTAGCCTTTCAGTGCTGGCTTGAATTGATTGGTTGAGATCTAATATCTCAGAAGTCAAGCTCACGGTGCCCTCCCGGATACGGAGAAGTTGGTTGACTGAGCTGACAAATTCCTGGTGATTGGTGTTACAAATTGTTTCTATTTCAGCTTCCTTATCGCCAGCGAAATTACTTAGGGACTGCAACAATTGCGAGGTCCGGTTTCCCACACTGTATTCTTTGATTGAAGGAATTAACTGATCGAGGTAGTCTGTATCCGATGGTGAAATGATAATCTATAATGCACAATCCATCAGAACACGTTTCCCAAGCCTCCCCTTATGGTGCTCACCTGGTTAAGAACGTATGAGTCATTGCGGGAAGGGACCACTGATGGCATATTGTTTGTAGGGTTGATGCGAGATAAGATGAGATGAGGTAGGACATAGACATATGATACCTGAGCCAATTATTAACGTGGACTGATAACAAATGATGTGAGGGTCAGGTAGTGAGACGACCCACAGTGTTGAGTAGCTTGAGCAATTCCGTACAGTACCTACAACTCTGGTGCTGCTTGCTTAGGTAGCCAGGGGCAATCCCGCATTTGGTAGCACTACACTTACTGCTACTACTTTGCAATTCTGTACCTACCGGGGTACAGCTCGGTTTTTTACTACTGACATGTATATTTAAAGCCAATTAACATTAGTGCATTATATTGTAGAGAGTGTATACAAAAATCGTTAGCACATTAGCTTAGGTTGGATTCTATCTACCAGCTATTTTCCTGGTACGGGCGGAGAATGGGTATTTCTTTATCTATTTAATTTATTGTGAAGTATTATGTAATCAAAGTTCACATAGCACACCCACACAAGCGCGCGCGTGGATGACGTACTTTGTACAATTTACATCTGCATGTGCTCTGTAGGATGCATACTGTCATTCATGTTTTTTTTTTTTTTTTTTTTTTTTTTTTTTTTTTTTTTTATAAGGTTTTGTACTGTCCTTTCGTCGGATTTCATGCTAATTTGTATGGAGATCAGTCTCCCATCCAGTTATACAGCAGGTTTAAAGAAGTATTGAAAGAGAAAATATGATTGGGAAAAGGAAGGGGTTAGTATTCATAGTTGTCTACAAGCCTATTTTTTTTTTTTTTTTTTTTTTTTTTTTTTTTTTTTTTTTTTTTTAGAGTTGGCATGTGGACAATTCGTGTCCCAGGATTAGGCAGAGACTCAAGAAAGGATTAACATGGCCTACTAATTCGGTTGAAAATTTGCAATGGATATACTGGAATTACATCTGTAGTCTTCTAATTTGCCTCTGTGGCTGTTGTTGTCTCAAGTTTGAATCTTATCACCAAAATCAGAATTTAATTCCCACCTGCAAGCGCCCAAATCTATCTGACTGCACCATGATTTCTTGAGTGCTTAAGGTTCAATGCTTTGTTCTACTTGCAATTCTTCGATCAATAATCCCTGTGGAGCCAAACAAGGGTTGTGGTTTATAGTAATATATAGTACCTCTTACATATAGTTAAATTATTACCCCAGTAAGTCTATTGTTCCCTGATTAAAGAAAAGGGGAAAGAATACTTACAATGAATGCACGCAGGGCATGAGTATATCCCATTCAGTTGATCTAACACTATAACAATATAAGCAAAGTCATATGCTAACATATAGATACTACCTTAGACTAGATAGATACTTGGTTATTGTGTAGGGCCAATAATCATGGTCTTTCGTACACCTGCATTCACAGCATAATACCCAATTTGGAATGGCGGTCACAATTCCTAGGTGTAATACTAGCAGATTCAATGAGCGAAGGACCAGTAGTAACTACTTGCAAGTGAACTAACTGCGCCTTGCCTGTCATAATTGTTTCCCTTCAAAACAAAATCACCTTTCTTCTGGCCCCCTAACACTATTTGACTAGCCTTTTTCTACAGAGAGCAATCTTGTGTTCCCCTGGCCACCTTTCATCTCTAAACATATTTCTCCTATATCTGCATCCCAGAAAACATTCCAACAACTGTCCAAGGTCCCTTGAGTGCTCTCTGCCTATTGATATTTAAGAACCCACAGGGCATCGATTTAAACTCACATTTAGGGAACCAAAAGAAAGGGAAGGGGAAAAAAAGTCAAACCGGTGGCGAGGGACACGAAGACGAAGAAGAAAGCAAGAGGCGAAATATCGTCAATAACCTTGCAAAATGAAAGTGAATGACTCTTCTCATGGCCTAAGTAGCCCTTGCTCTACAAATGGCGCAAACTCTCCAAATGAGTCTCCAGATACCAAAATCACAGCCTTTTCACCAGAAGATGTACGATCCAAAGGTCGACCGGGTTCTAGCGTTAGTGGACCGATGAGCGAGTCTGGACTACGTAAGCTCTACTCGATGTAAGTTTAAGAAAGAAAGTTTGTAATTGTTGCTGAATATCCCTAGGGCAACATCTGACCCGTTTTTGGTGCCGACAAGTACGTCCAGTCGGGTGCAACTCTCACCGACCGCAGCAGCTTTTACCCCAGTTGGAATGGCAGATATCATAGTTGATGGTGACTTGACCCAACCGATTATCTGCGATCTCCCCGGGACTGGATATTTGGCTACTAAACCCAAGGCGGAGTTTAATGAGACGAGTAATAAACTTGCTAATCCCTTCGAGCGGAGCTTATCGGGATATGGTGTCTCGGGAAATGTGCACGACTTCAAGAAGAATGTCCCCTTTAGAACGGTTTTAGAAAAATTTGACTCTGAGAGACGGAGCCGTGCATTTGTTATCGAGAATATTCCGACGAATCTGACATATATGGCAATGGCCGGGTTTTTCAATGTAAGTAATTGAAAACTATTCAAACGGGGTAAAATGTCAATACTGACTTGGAAAGCGTCGTGAATTTGGCACTCTCAAGGGCCCTGTACTTACGGAGCTATATTCCATGGGGAAAGTATATGTGTCCTTCACTGACAGTCGTGAAGCCAAAAAGGCCAAAGAAAAGGTTCAACTTCTTCGACCTGAGTGGCGTATATTTCCTCTTACAGCCAGAGAGTATGTACATCATACGGAGCCATCCTTTTCATCATATATCTCTGATTATGAGGGCCAATTGCTTGTGTCTGTTTATTATGATTCCAGAAACCCGACATTAAATCAGCACACGGTTGCTCGTTCACTCGAAGCGCTTGCCACGACTTTTGGGGATATCAAAGCTTTTACTCATTTACCTACTGGACAAGAGAATATCAGTGAATTCCATATTGAGTACTTCAACACCAGGGATGCAGAAAATGTGGTGACTACACTGAATGGTAACTCAGTTGAGGTACGTTAACGCATGCCTAAAGCAAATGCGGAGAAAGGAGCAGGGGTTGCTGACAATATACTGGAAGCAATGTGTCCTTGAGGTTTCCCTTTTCAAGCCAGACATAGAGGACAAGCCACGCCATCCTCTTCCTAGCCCTTCGCCTATCAGGGATGGCTCATTCCAATATGAGATGCCATGCCCTAAGCCTCCATCTTGGACCCCATCCCGTCCTAGTCGCACTCCATTCATGGAGCTCAGCCCTACGGGTCGCTCAACTGTACCGCCCGGTGAGCACGCTGGACTCATGGACTGGATGTCAAAATCAGGCGAAAAGCTCTTGCCTTCCCCTCACCGCGACAATAGTCGTTTCTCCGATTTTCGGGTGAACAATCAAAATGCAGTAGACATCGAGCGGATTCGTCTTGGGTTGGATGTCCGAACTACTGTAAGCACTGGCAGCTGAATATGCATCTATTACATATGATAATAGTTAGGGCAGATAATGCTTCGCAACATCCCGAACAAGATCGACCAGGTAAGTAGAGAATATATGAAATAGGTAAACTTTGGGCATCTGACGAAAGAAGACTATGCTGAAGGCTATTGTTGACGAGACTAGTCATGGAAAATATGACTTCATGTATTTACGTATCGGTAAGAGGATTTGGCGATCAAATTCTACTAAACATCTGGAAAGCTGACTCTATGGGTGAAGATTTTGCGAACAACTGCAAGTGCGTTAATATCCTGATTATTGATGTCCGATCTGCTTACTGCCATTATAGTGTCGGCTATGCTTTCATCAATTTTGAAGATGTGAGTCATGTGAATACCCCGAGTATTGACCGATTGTTGCTGACAACATATAGCCCATTGATATTATCGATGTCAGTACCGAGTCGCATGATGTCCCAAGAGTCCATAATATCACTAATCATTCTATAGTTTGTTACAATGCGAGCTGGGCGCACCTGGTAGGAACCAATGCCGCTAGCAAAGTGGGTGTAGCCTTTAACGTCCATCTAAAGGAACTGTTTCAACAGCGACAAAGTTGCCGAAGTATCATATGCTAGTGAGTCATGCTGTGTTATTCATCATGCGCGAACCGTACACCTTTTCCTAATTTGAGCAGCAATTCAAGGAAAAGATTGCCTAGTGCAGAAGTTTCGCAATAGTTCTGTTATGCTTGAGCATCCATCTTTTCGTCCCAAGGTCTGTAATGGGTTCCATTAGCAAGGCGAGTGTAGATTCTGACTGGTAACAAGATCTTTCATACCGGTGCTGGGCCGCTCGCCGGCACAGAGGATCGTTTTCCTGGACCGGATAATCCTTCGAAGATGCGGCGCAGCATCGAAAATGCTGAGCATGTTGGTTAGTAGTGACCATTACTGATCTATACATGATGCCATTGACCAGGAGCTATGATTTTATAGGTCTGTTTGCTCCACGTGTTGGTCAACAATATCGTGACGAACAACGTCGTCGTCGCTCACAATTTGATCGTGGAACTACTGCTGCGGAGAGGGAAATCATATATGTTCGCACATTTGCCCCAAAGAGCCAGAACAGTGGTGGCAATGGTCTCAGAAGTGCCCCTTGCACTTATCCTGGTATGAAAATGTGGTATGATCCAGCTATCGATCGCGGCCCCAGGACCTCTTAATTGGACAGTTTGGCAAGAAGCCATGTCAGGGGGCATTTCCATAAAAGGGACTAGGGGGACTCAGGAGCTCATATAACGCACGCAGGGGGGTGAGTACAAAAAGGAGTGTGTGTATGGAGATTTGTCAAAGATTTGTTTGATTTACATGTTGCGCAAGAGTGTGGAGTTGAGGTCTTTTGCTGTCTTCGGCAAACCTACTCTCTTGACTCTCTCTTGTCGACATTTACCCCATTCTTCATCTCTTGTTCTGAGTATGTCCTAAGTACAGTGCTAACTTGGAGAGACAACCGACATTTTCGATCCAATGAAGAAACCATTCTGTGCCCTGGTAGGCCTGAATGTGATCGTCACGAGTGGAGTCTAAATGTTAGTTCTTTCTTCCTTTGGAAGCCCTTCTCTGTGAGATTCGGGTGTCTTTCCCACTGTTCTCTTGAATGCGGAATTTTCAGCTGTACCTAGCAATTGAAATGGAAGATCGGCTAGTCCGTGTTGCTCTTGTGCTATTCTCTCCATGGCTATGTATAGATATAATCCACTGATAAACTAAGATATTTTTTTTTCTCGATCTGCAAATATTCGAGTGTAGATATATATATACAAGTCTATACACCATACATCCTTCCATTGCGGATGGAAGTTTCGAATGAAAAATAAATGACTGGTGCTTTGGGAGGCGGGATCATTTGCGTTACGTGGCTTTCTTTTCGAGTCTACCATCAAAATAGGTACCTGGGAGCTCTAATTCGAATGCGCTTGTCTTCACCAGTTTAAAGCTGAAGCGTGTACAGCTGTCATAGATTGTCCATCTGGACATTAACACTCCAGGAGCTGAATATATTCGGATCGGATCATTTGTAATAGTGCTTATAGTAACATACTTCTTTCCTGATAGGTGTACTGAATCTCCACCCATTCATATCAGGTTTGACGAGGTCTAGTCAAGTAATACTTTAACACCCTAGTGCTAATAATTCTCGGCCTATGAAATAGTTGTGATCGGCAGGTTCATTTGTTCTGTTACTTCTGTATGTATACGGAGTAAGTACATTCAGAATATCAATAGATAAGAATATATCATAAGCATAGTATAGGGATCTATTGGTAAAATCTCTAATAAATGCCGGAGGATGCTCAGGTGATGCAGTGGCCTAGATAATCCTAATTAGTATAGAGCAAGTAAAAACTAATGAGTTCTATACGGCGGACTAAATCTAGCTAACGGACAAAACTTCGGATTATCGGATTTTTTACCGAAATCTCGCTATTTTACATTCGGCCACGCGTTGTCTTTTAATTCCACTTCTATAGAAGCTTTACATTGATTATTTTCTCTTTTAATTAAATCTCAGGATCTATCTGGCCTCGTGATTAAGATTATATTTAGCTAGATATTAGTACTTACTAGCTATAATTCTTAATAGACTTATTAACTAAGAATCTACTAGACGATAATAGTACATATACTATAATCTATTTTTTATAAAGAATATATATATTAGTAAATAAATTATAGAGTAGATCTTGTAGTTAAGAGGCCTGTAGATCTTATATAAGTATAATCTTATTGGTATATTAGTAAAACGGCCCGGTGCGTTGTGCTTGGTAAACTTGGTAAATTTTTATTTTGTCCGTTAGCTAGATTTAGTCCGCCGTAGTTCTAGGTTTTGAGCATATAGGTTCACTAGAACCAATACTTTTCTTTTCTTTTGGCACTCCGAGAGTCCCTACCAACTGCATTTAATATAAATTATCGCATATTGTGGGGTCTTAGTCTGTATTTAATATACATGTTAATGCTTTACTTGTTGCCAAGAGATCTGGATTTATGACCCCAACAAAAGCTCCGGTGATAGTTCCTCTCTTCAATGGATAGCTAACTTACAGGGGTTTATAAATAGCAATATTACGGCGGATAGTAGTTTAATTGTCGCCAAAATGAAATTTACACTCTACCACAACAAATGTTGTCGAGAAAACAGATTATTAGTTAATCAGCAATAACACCACCAGCTTTTATTTATATATGAATATATTGAAAAATTAGATAGATTTAATAGATAGGTCTATTTTTTTCTTAAAAAAAAGTTTATAATACTTTATGATTACATTAAACATTTATAATATCTATATAAATTACAATTTTTGAAAATTTTAATGTTTTTGATTTTCTGACTATTAACTAGTCCGGCTCCGAGATAGTCTTAAATATACTAAGATATCTATCCAAAATTTAAAGTCTATAGAATTTATTAAATTTATATAAAATCTGACTAAGAAATTACATTTTAATACTGGACTAGTCGATAATCTGAACTCTTCTTATGTATACAGAAAAACAGAACTCTAAGATTATAAGTAGAGTATAAGTTTTTAGATAAATTTAAAAAGACGTATATGAAATATAGAGTCTATTATACTAGTCCTATAAGTGTCCAGCTATGAAAATGCATATCAAAGTTAGGGGAGGTGTTTGAAATAATAGGATTTTATAGTTGAGGTGCGTTGCAATATGAAATCAAGTGGGTAAAATCTTTTTCGCGCCTCTTAAACTATCGTCCGCCGTAATTATGATGGAGGCGGTCAAATACTTGACAATTCTGCAATTACATGACAATACATGACAGTTGAGCTAATAGGTGGTGTACTACCGGTAGGTGTACATACATATCATCAATTGTTGATTGTCTAAGGTGACATGATTCAATTTCCAGCCGGGAGAAGTTTCAACTTATTACCGATAGAAAATGATGAAAACAACTTCTAGGACTATGCATGTATCTAACACGTACGGAGTAAGTGAACAGTACGTGCTCCGTATATACATACTCCTTATATGTAAGCCGGACACTTATCTTATCAAGCATATATGGCTGATAAGAGCGGAAAAGAAGAACAAGGACCAGGAAATAAAAAAACAGAGCGCGCGAGATATAACCGAAAATCATCCATATTACGAAAGATAACCAACTTTCCTGGGGTACTCCGAAGCTCGATCTTGCCTCAATTCATCTATATTTCACAGTGTCGAGAAACAGTCAAGAGCAAGAGCTTCAATCAAAAGTGCTACATCGAAACGGAGAGCATATTTTCAGGTAACAAAGTGTACATGTGTGAAAATGGATGCACATAACATTTTTGCTGTGCATTCTATACTTCAATTGATCTACCATCGCAATAAGAACCAACATAGGAAGACTAAATGGTGGAAATGGTTGTCAATCTTGAAGCGTAACACCTGGAATCTTGCAAGATCTCTTGAACATGTATTAAGCCTCGGCGGAATCAAGTCTTCGCCTGAAACATACAAGCAGTATCTGGTGACCTATATTTTTCCAAATTGTTACCAGTGAGTTTGATGGGAATACAAGTGAACATTAAACACAGCCGCTAATGGTTATTCAGGGCCTTCTCTATGGTGGTGGCCGATGGACAGTTCTCTACTCTTGGGACCGTGCTCTTGGGCACGTTGGCACGTCTTACAAAAGCCATGGGCATGAACAAGGAGCTGCAAACCGTAGTCCAGCCTAGGAAACTTCATGTGGTTGCTCCTTCGCACGCAAAAGCTACAGAGGCCGTAGATATTGGGGAAGTTCTAGCACGAAATAAGGAATCTAACTCGAGCGAACTTTGCACGGCGTCTAGATTGGCTACGGGACACAATTTAAAGGCAATCTCAAAAAAACCAAAGGGCGTGATGAATATTTCCGCGGGGAAAGAAAACAACAATAAGCAGGAGCACAAGGAGCACAAGGAGAGGAAGAAGATGAAGGAAAGGAGGAAGGAGAGAAAAAAAGATGCCATTGATGACCTTTTCAAGGGTCTCCTATAGCTTCCATATCCCTATCATGTTTTCCTACCCTGTTGATGTTTCCCGTCGTAATTTATCGTTCTTTTATCATCCCAGCTAAAACTTGACCTCCCCCCCAACATTCTTTTTGGACTCGCTATCCTTCATTTATCGCCATTCAAAGAAGAATGAAGGAAATTCTCCAAGTACATTAACCACGGTGTGGTTAAAGATAGCCCATGCTATAGAGAAAAGGTATTTCGGGGAAAACACAGTCCAGATAAACAAATGCGTCCTCAGTACTGTACATGCAGCCATCACAGACATCAACATTGCCGCCGTATGGAAAGTAAGAATCAATACGTGGATTTCTGTTTTTTTCCAACTTTGTCGATACCTCAGCAATCGAGTAGCTGATACCCACCAGATTGGAGCAGCCCAGTTACTGGTGAATGTCAAGACACCAACAGTTATAACATTATATTTGGCAATACCATTATAAGCATTTGAAAGGTCGACCGATGATATAGAGTTTGAGCCTCCGAAAGCGTAGAATGTCATATATTCCATCAGGAGGCAGGTTATAGCATGTTCCACGGTTGTCAATCTCATGGATGCAAGTATGTTGACTTGTACCCTGAAGACTAGGAAGACCGGGATATTTGTCACTTTTGATTGTGTTATTAGAAAAAGTGTCAAAAGTTCATGGAAGAGGGGACTCGCTGAACCTGTTCCTTATCAATGTCCGTTCGTCGGCTGTTAGAGATGTAAACTCACTGTCATTGTGTGGGTTTGCTATGTTGGTTCGAGAATATGTAGAGAGTACAACTAGCAGAAATATTCCGCACAGTACAACCCTTGCTTGAAAAACTAAGGAACTTCCACCAAGCATTCTTGCTATACCTCCCAGTGAGTCACAGAGGAGTTCAGGCGAGTCAGATGCCACAAATGCAAGCTTGAAACCAAGAGCTGCTACAGTCACAAAGAACGCCAAGGGCCGCCATAGCTTTGAGCCAGGAAGATGAAAGAGGATTTGTGAGCATGAATCAGTGTAGGTTAGGAAAACCAAGGCCCATAGAGCGTCCTGGTGAGAATGGAAGAAAGACCGGGCAATGTCTGATTCACCAGTAAACTTTTGGCCAGTTTGGTTCCATCGCCGCAAGACCCTATAGGATACTGCCAGCCCAATCGTGCCGAATTTAGAAATGGCCGAGGCCGAGAGCCACCGTCCTTGCACCGAATCGTGTTCCTCAATCGCCTTGCCGTAGAAGGTTCCACATGATTTGATATGCAAATAGAATGCCCACGCCATAATTGTCCAGTACCAGAACTCTTGTTCTTCTTCCACATAGCTACTTGCGAACATAGTTATGCTATGGCTGATTATGTTAAATAACAAGAATGTTCCCGCTAGTTTAGATTTCACTAGAGGGTTCTTAATTGGAAGGAGAGAAAGACAGGCGGTGAACCCTGCAAGTCCCAAGCCAAGGTAAAGACTTTGTAGACTGTAGTTACTCGCAGTACTGCTCATCAGCCGCTGGGCACTTTTTGAGAACAGTAGGAGGGCAGATTCCGACTTTGCAAGGGCGTCCATATCGGAATAAGCATCAGTTTTATGCGATAGATGAAGGACACGAAACCAAGCGCATTGAACATCTTGCAAACTAGTTAATGACTTTAAATCACAGTCGATACCGGTATGTCTATAATCAAAGTCGATATTCGGATATGCTTCTTTGACTGTTCTCAGTAGCTGTTTAGAATTTGCAAACAGCATATGGAGCCTCTGGCGCGCTGATGTTATGTTCGAAGATATTAGTTTGTCATCTTTTACAAAGACTTGGGGTGAATGTGAGCCTTACCGTCATCCCACATTGCCAGAAGTTCCGGGATAAATACGCCTAAGCTATTCAATGGAATCGGTAACCCTAACAGACCTGCTAATGTCGGCGTGATGTCTGTTTGTTCAATAGTACGATAATACTGGTAATCACGAAGCGCTACTGTAGGGCTATCATAACGGTTGCCTTTCAGCGCAAACTTCGGTGAGATAAATAGCAGGGCCGGTGAGGTCTCGCCCACGGATGAACCGCCATGATTTCCAGCATCATTCATCCCATGGTCTCCACATAGTACAAAAAGAGTATTTTGGAGGTGTCTCTCTTCCCCCAAAGCTGTATATACCTGACTGACAACCGAGTCCATCTCATGCTGCTTTGCTACCATATATGGGCTGATATATGTTAAGTTATGAGCACAGTTGTCGGTTTGTTGCGGCGCCTTACCTTTCGGGGCCAGCTTTGTGTCCTATATGATCAAGTCCAAGGTAATGCATAATGAAACCAGACCAGTCATCCCGGATGAGCTCATTAGAAATATGACGAGTCACATTATTGTCTACTTCAGTAAAATCCTATACGGGATTAGATTGTGTGCCTAATGGTGGTAGTTATAGGAGACACCACTAACCGAAACAAAGAAGCTTTTAGTTCCATCAGCTCTGTCAAACATACCAGGAAATAACTTGAGCCATGTATCATCCCCATACATGATGAGTTTGTCACCTCTTGCTTTCAGCTGTGCTAGCCATGTATCTTGATATGTGAGAGCCGAGGAGGTATCGGATTCAGCAACATTAAGTATCACATCTAGAAACGATGGCACAGACCCTGTAGTAATAGCCTTTAGCCGGGGCATTGTAACAGTCGGAGAACTAGCGTGAGCAGTGAATGGGAGTGCAACCCCTGATCGAATTAAACTGAATGGGTGCTATGTTAGACAATATAATAAAGTGATGACGCTTCTCTTTGCAAACCTTTGAGTGGATGTAAACCCAGAGTTGTTAGAAAAAACAAAATCACTGGGCTAAATGTTAGCTTAGAGTATAGTCAAGTTGGAAAACCTCCACTCTTACCTTCGTAATGCATCTACTACCATGAAGATGACCTTGTCAAACACTGCTGGCGGCAATCGACTTTCATTGGTTTCTTCATATCTCGCAAACCCCGGGAGCAGAGGCTTATAAGGGAAGAATCCAGTAGAGAAAATGATAATCGAGATAGGGACTAAGATATTGGCAACTAATGCCACCCAGTTTAGCACAATGGTCATTCTGCTTGATTGTTAGTGGCCAACGCCACAAAGAGTAGAAGGCTGCAGAGAATCAAGATATGAATCTGCTACGTCTCCAGGTAACATGACTAGATAGTATAACTTTCCATGGAGCTTCTAGGACCAAACGGATTAAGTTGAATGTAAAAGGGGTTAGTTATAGTTATATGGTATGTATGTATGTATGGACGGTTCATTGATATCAATTCGACTACTCTATCGGTAGCATACACACCGCCTTCCGTATATAGATAAATGGGCATTCATACGCAGTCCTTTTCTCAATACAGGGGCAGAAATTTAGACACTCGATCCAATTACGGAGGATTAGAACAGGACCTGTAAAATTGCTTTTGGTATCAAAGAATTCCATGATTGTAAATTGACAGAAATCGAATAGAATCATCCCAAACGCCAGGCTACCATTGAGAGAATCCCCATGAAGCAAATCCGTCGATCGGCGTTGTCACTTTCTCTTCGAACTTTTCTTGTTTTTCGATTGACTTGAACGGAAGACAATAGAATTGCGGTTTTTTCTGTTGCTGTGGCGTTTGTGGATTCGACCGGATTTATGGGAAATATGTTGAGCGGTTTTAATAGACCCCTGATCAATGTCCATATCTGGAAACAATGAGCAAATGCATTGAATGGAAGGGAGGGAGGATAGTATTGTGAAGCTGACCTTCGTTCTGATCGGCAATCTTATTTTCTACTTTTTCAGTTTGACCGTCTGAATAACAGACGTGAATCGTTAGTGCTATATAGAGGTGAACTATTAAGGGCTGGTAAATACGTACTCGCATTGCTAGCATCTAGTTCCATGCTAGATTTCTCCTGGCTGGCTGATGTTGGTTGAGAAGCGAGCTCCTGCAGTTTAGCAGAGAGTCTTTCAGTTCGTGCGTCGACAACAGGGCCAAAAACAGTAGCTCGCAACTTTGCTTTGTTGCGCTTTTGCACACTTGCCCGAACACTTTTTGCCATTTTCTAGATTTTGAAAATCCAGCCAGAAAGCAACAGAGATAACGGTGATGATCGTGGTAATAGGAAGAAAAAAAAAGTGTGTCCAAGAAATGGGGGGGGGGGGG
>ML742336.1:0-29993 GCA_009193465.1 Aspergillus avenaceus
GTAACGGGCAATCGGAGGAAAAGAAGATCTCCAGGTCGTGGAAACACCAATGCGGTGTGATAAAGAAAGGATCCCGTGGTTTTTTTCTTTTTCTTCGAAATAAAAGAAGCAAGAAGCAAGATAGAAGTTACCTTGTTTCCGACGCGACTTGATGTGGTTGTCAACCACTTCTCAAGGCCTTCGGAGAACCCAAGACAACTTAACAAGACAGTCTAGAGTCAAGGCCGTCAGTCATGAATTAAATATTTTTTTTTTTTTTTAAATATCCGACAGGTTCACGACGGAGAGTATAATGAATCAGGGCTAGAGTACATGAGAGAGCGGTATAGGATGATAGGAGAGGATGAGAATAGAATCTTGGGAGGTTCAACTCCGAAGATTCCGGGTTGTGGTCCTGTAATTTGGTAATGTAAGGCAAAATCACTGACCTTTTCCTGCACGTGGTGTAAGAAGGCACGGAGCCCTGCACAACAGAAAAAGAAATCGATCGCAGAACAACCGATGTCCTTGGCCAAAAATTCAATTGAGTTAAATTCAATTGAAGGAGGAAAGGGTAAAAGAAAAAGAGAGGGGAAAGAAAAAAAAATAAAAAAGGAAGAGCAATATGTTTTAGGTTAGCAAAAGAAAAGACAATGGACCGTAATCCCTCCTGGATGGAGTCGACTGTTGGGACTTGGAAGAGAGTAAAAAAGGTCTTTTTCTCGAAAGTGGATCTTAGTTGAACCTTGCAATGGTGCCTGGGGGACCCATTTACCTAAGATACTTCAGGTATGGTATAGTATTTTTGCCCCCTGGTTGCTTTGGCATTTTCACAAATGATTTGGCGGTGATTTGGCCCCCGACCCCGTTATGAAACGGTAAGAATACCTAACCCCTGGCACCACCGGTTCTTGTTTTCTTCTTTTCTTTTCTTTTTTTTTTTCCCTTCTCCCCATCACAATTTTGACCTTTACTCTAATTTTTATTTCTATTTATTTATTTATTTATTTATTATTATTATTATTTGTCTTTATGTCTTTTCATCTTGTTATCTCTTAATAATCAAGAATTCTTACAAAGGGGGCCAATGCAAGGTATATACTCTGTTAGAATACAATGAGTATTTTGTAGTCTCAGATGCCACACAGTTTCAGTTTGTTTATCAACCTTAGGGCACTGTTCTGTAGGGTGCATATGCAATCATTTGCTATCATTATTTGTGTTACAATCGAAATTTAATGTGGAAATAAATCTGCAACTCATCTTAAATCCTCTGTGATACTTCAGTAGATGAAGTGCATGGATAACCTGTGGAGAAGCATGCAATGACTATCTACTAAACTATTTTCTTTCCTTTCTTTCTTTCTTTCTTTTCTTTTTTTTTTTTTTTTTTTTTTTTTTTATTACTTTTTTTTTTTTTTTTTTTTTTTTTTTTTTTTTTTTTTTTTTTTTTTTTTTTTTTTTTCTACATTATTATTAGTATTTATTTACTTGATTTTAATCTATCCTTTCCCCTGCTGATCTGGTAATATTAAGACAATTGTTCAATCTAGTTCATTACCTGATCAAGTTAGGCGGAGGGTTCCGTCTTTCTTTCTCCGGAATCTTCCGCCCCGCGGTTCCGCTTTTGGATCCCGGGAGTCATTGTAGATTCATGTCAAATTGTAGTATTGTACCAGTCATATTCTATTCCATTACACAACTCAATGGTTCACGGAATCGTACACCGGACCGTAGTTTTACTATCAAGCCTAAGATCGTCCGGGTCCAGAACCGATGTGCTCTTTTATTCCCGAGTCCCATTTATCAGTTGCCGCAATCTATCCCCCCCCCCCCTTGTATATTTATAACTCCTTTTCCACCTTTTGATCAAAGCAGTTTGGGACATAATTGCTTGTGAGTTTATTAACATACTATACTATCAACTATGTCTTCCAATGGGATTTCTACTAGTTCAAAAGAACTATGGCGGCATGCCTCTCCACAAGACACACAAATATGTGACTTTATGAAGAAATCAAATGAATTACATGGGCTGTGTCTGGATAATTACGATGACCTCTGGCGCTGGAGTATCTCGGAACCCGCAAAGTTCTGGGAGCAATTGTGGCACTATACCGGTGTTAGGGCTCATAATCCATATGACAGTGTAAGCCTATTCGATCTATTGCCATGGACTACCATGGCGCAGAAGATCTTTAACTGTGACCCTGCAACCATCTAGTACTCTCTAACAATGGCTTAGGTTTTAGATACTGACAAACTTCTCTTTCCTCGACCAAACTTCTTTGCGGCAAGTAGATTAAACTTCGCCGAGAACCTTCTCTACCCAGCGAGTGCGCCGGATGAGAATACTATAGCTGTGATCGCTGCGACAGAGTCGGACCGGGAGTACGTCTCATGGAAAGAGCTGCGCGACCGTGTGCGGCAATGTGCAAACGCTTTGAAGGCATCGGGCATACAGACTGGGGATCGCGTAGCAGGGTTTTTAGGCAATCATGCCAATACCGTTGTTGCAATGCTAGCCACAACGTCTATCGGAGCCTTCTGGACCGGCGTCTCTCCGGACACAGGCGTTCATGCAGTACTAGAACGTCTGAAACAAATAGAGCCGAAGATCCTTTTCGCCGATAATGCTTCTTTATATAACGGCAAAGTGCATGGGGCAGAGGCCAAAATCCGCCAGATTGTTCCTGAGCTTCCGAATCTGGAATTGCTTGTCTTGTTTGACACAATCAAATCCCATAAAACTAATGCTGAGGAGTTGTCGCCCACACAGGGAAGATTCTTAACTTATGGATCATTTTTATCTGCAGCCAAGGACTGTTCGGCTTCTCTCGAATTTGCGAGCTTAGAACCTGCTCACCCTGTTTATATATTGTACTCATCCGGGACCACAGGTGCTCCCAAGCCTATAGTACATGGCTCCCTGGGTACTCTGTTGCAGCATAAAAAGGAGCATGTGCTGCATTGCGACATTCGCCCTGGAGACCGCTTGTTCTATTTCACCACAGTCACCTGGATGATGTGGCATTGGCTGGTCTCCGGCTTGGCCAGTGGCGCAACCATCGTCTTATACGACGGTTCGCCTTTCCGACCATTTGACCCTGAAGGGGGAAATGGGGAGATGGCCATGCCGCGCCTGGTCGACGAACTGAAAATTACCCATTTTGGGACATCGGCGAAGTATCTATCTGTCTTGGAACAAGCGTCGATAAATCCACGCAAGCACCCTTACCGGCCGGTAACATTGCAATCGCTAAAGGCAATTTTTAGCACTGGTTCTCCGCTGGCGCCCTCTACATTCGAATATGTATACACATCCATCCACTCAGACATCATGCTGGGTTCCATCACGGGCGGTACCGACATTCTATCCCTGTTCTGCGGCAGTTGCCCGATCAAGCCCGTGTACAAGGGAGAGATCCAATGTCGTTGCCTAGCAATGGCTGTATCTGTTTATGACTATGCGGGTAACGATGTCAGCGCTTCTGGCGAGCCTGGTGACCTCGTTTGCACAAACCCCTTCCCTGCGCAACCAGTCATGTTCTGGCCTCCTGGTCCAGTCGGAGCGGAAAAATACCGCAAGAGCTACTTTGACGTCTTTGGACCGTCGATATGGCATCATGGGGATTTTGTACGATTGAACCCTGAGACTGGGGGGGTGACTATGCTGGGTCGGAGTGACGGAGTCCTCAAACCAGCTGGCGTTCGATTCGGGAGCGCAGAGATCTACAATGTTCTACTGAAACAGTTTGCTGCAGAAGTTGAGGATTCTCTGTGTATTGGACGAAGGCGGGATGGGATTGACACCGATGAAACAGTTGTTCTTTTTGTGAAATTAGCTACTCAGGGCGAGGTCATGCCACCTGATCTCGCGGCGCGCATCCAAGCTACCATCCGCAAAGAACTTAGCCCTCGTCATGTTCCGGCCATAGTGGATGCTTGCCCAGAGATTCCGGTGACGTCTAATGGCAAGAAAGTGGAGAACGCTGTGAAACAGATTCTGTGCGGACTGAATATCAAGATTGGGGCCAGTGTTGCGAACGCCTCTTGCCTTGACTGGTATAGAGTTTGGGCTGCGGACCATCCTTAATCTTTGCCTGCTGGTTTTGATATCAATAATACGTATGTATATAACGTCAAAGTGGGCGTTTACTATCCTATATTAATACTATAGACTTGGGTGGATCTGGTGCTATCTATAGCCCATTAATGAACGATACATCTAGGCCCCTC
This sequence comes from Aspergillus avenaceus, assembly GCA_009193465.1. Classification (NCBI taxonomy): domain Eukaryota; kingdom Fungi; phylum Ascomycota; class Eurotiomycetes; order Eurotiales; family Aspergillaceae; genus Aspergillus; species Aspergillus avenaceus. Next base: position 4,219 of record ML742336.1, read on the forward strand.
TCAACACTGCAATACAATACCCCGTAGATCCTTGTGGCGGGGAGGATGAAGATCTAGATTTGTTTTACTTATTAAAAAATAAAAAATAAAAAAAATTATTCAAATAAGCAGTGTTTTTTTCTTCTATTAATAATGGGTTTGTTTTGTCCGAAGCCAGACCGGATTAGATAAGCGGTCTTTTAGAAGTTCGATCCAAAGAACCACCAAATCCTTGCGGTGCTTTCGGAAAAACCGCTCTCACTACATCACAAGGGATGAGCACTTTGGTCTAGGGTTTACCAATTATATTAATCCCAGAATTTCGAAGATGCGTCGCTCAGTCCTCCGGGCCGTTGAGTCTGCCCGGCCTCTTAACCGCGCACCTCGTTCAGCTTCACGAAGCTTCGCTACTGTCAACGAGGCCGCTTCCAAGGTAATGGCCGAAATGACGTGGGTTGAACAAAGTCGGTCATTTACTAACCTTTGATATTGCATGACTTGACAGGATCCCGCCGAATTAGACCAGATCACCACATTGCCCAATGGAGTGCGAGTGGCTACAGAATCTTTACCGGGGCCCTTCTCTGGTGTTGGAGTCTACGTCGATGCCGGTTCCCGTTATGAGGATGAAAGTTTGCGAGGAGTTAGTCATATAATGGATCGATTGGCTTTCAAGTCGACCAACAAACGCTCGAGCGATGAAATGCTCGAGACCCTCGAGGGCCTGGGTGGAAACATTCAATGTGCTTCTTCCCGCGAGTCGCTCATGTACCAGTCCGCCAGCTTCAACTCTGCCGTCCCCACGACCTTGGGTCTCCTGGCCGAGACCATTCGCGATCCTCTCATCACTGAAGAAGAAGTGCTTCAACAACTGGCTACAGCGGAATATGAAATTGGCGAGATCTGGGCCAAGCCGGAGCTCATCCTGCCCGAGCTCGTACACATGGCCGCTTACAAGAACAACACATTGGGGAATCCTTTGCTGTGCCCGGCGGAGAGACTGGGAGAGATTAACAAGGCTGTTGTGGACAAATACAGAGAAGTCTTCTTCAACCCGGAGAGGATGGTCGTCGCATTCGCCGGTGTCCCGCACGATGTAGCTGTCAAGCTCACCGAGCAGTACTTCGGCGACATGAAGGCGCAGAAGTCGAGCAACGGTCCTGTATTGTCGGGAACGGGTATTGACACTACTTTGTCAACCTCCCAATCAGCCGCTCAAGAAGGACAGGTTCCGACAGTTCCTCAGTTTACGCCTTCATCGACCATTTCAACCACACCTACGTCATCGAAGTCGGATTCTGGTATCCTTTCTAAACTCCCCTTTCTTAAAAGTTTCTCCGGATCAGGCTCGCAGAACTCTGTAAACCCACTAGACCCTTCCCTGGTGGAGTCTTCGACTTTCAACTTAACCAGACCCTCCCACTATACCGGCGGCTTCCTTTCCCTTCCCCCGATCCCCCCTCCGGCAAATCCCATGCTGCCTCGGCTGAGCCACATCCATCTAGCCTTCGAAGCTCTTCCCATCTCTAACACTGATATCTATGCCCTTGCAACCCTGCAGACACTTCTTGGAGGTGGTGGCTCTTTCTCCGCCGGTGGCCCGGGCAAAGGCATGTACTCGCGCCTTTACACAAACGTGTTGAATCAACACGGATGGGTCGAGAGCTGCATTGCCTTCAATCATAGTTATACAGATAGTGGAATTTTCGGCATCTCGGCCTCCTGCAGCCCGACCCGGACTACCGAGATGCTTGAAGTCATGTGTCGCGAACTGCAAGCGTTGACTCTTGATAACGGATACACAGCCTTGCAACCCCAGGAGGTTAACCGTGCGAAGAACCAGCTTCGTTCTTCGTTGCTCATGAATCTGGAGTCCCGGATGGTCGAGCTGGAGGACTTGGGACGTCAGGTTCAGGTGCACGGTCGGAAAGTCGGCGTGAAGGAGATGTGCGAGCACATTGAAGCGCTGACCGCGGAGGATCTGCGCCGGGTTGCTCGTCAGGTTTTCGGAGGCCAGGTTCAGAACACGGGCCAAGGTACCGGTAAACCAACTGTTGTGTTGCAGGAAGGCGAGCTGGAAGGCTACAGACTCCGACCCTTCCCTTGGGAGGAGATTCAGGAAAGGATAGCTCGGTGGAAACTGGGTCGGAGGTAAATTTGGGTGGGCTATTGAGATCTTAACCCGGTTACATATGAACCATTGTCATAAGATAGATAGACCATTGCTACTTGTATAGTACTAAAGACCAGGGCTTTCCTTAGCCCGTCATTTCTTCACTCTTATGTAATTAAAATGAATAACATGGAATCAAAATAATATTATTCATGGCTTATATAGGTACCATCGAAGGAAAGAAAATCTTCATTATTATAATTATAATAATAATATAAATAAAAAATAAACGACAAGTAAATAAGTACATCGGATGAAAAGCGAGACTGGATGAACTGGGGCCGTAATTCATTGCCGCTTTTAGTTCCGTTGGCTCGGGAAAAAAGTTGGAACGGACGGAGGTCCCAAGTCTCTCTCTCTCTCTCTCCATTTTACCCATCAAACTTCCCGTCACTTTTCTATCTACCGCAACCGCGTCATTTCGTCGTATATCCTCACCCTTTTCCTTACATAACATCGACTACCACCGTCACAATGGTCAAGCTTACCGAAGTTGAGGACGAGCACTTCGCCCAGGAGAAGCCCCAGTCCAGCAAGAACAACGTCCTTCTTGCCTCGGATGATGAAGAGGATGAGGACTACACTGATACCGGTTAGTACCCTGGCTTTTAGGATCGACTTGCCCAACAATGAGACATATGTTTCCTGTGGTGGAGTCACAACCGACCTCCCGATTGTCATTCAGCGACATTCTCCGCGCCGACCAGACGGGCGTTGGACTCGAATAACCGGCGTAGCCTTCCCACCTACGCTTTAATCAAACCATAATATACGCAATGATCTAACATAAGATGCTCTAGAGTCCGAGATCTCCGAAGACTCCGACGTCGAGGTCGACGCCGAGAGCTTCTATGATCGCATGTCTGCTTTGAAAGATATCATCCCTCCCTCCGCCCGCCGTTCAGTCAACAGCACAGTCTCTTCCATCACCTCTTTCACAAAGTCCAGTCTCATGTTCAGCGGTAAAGCACTTTGGATTCTCAGCACCAGCGCCTTCCTTGTCGGTATTCCATTCGCTCTTGCCTATGCCGAGGAGGAGCAGTATGTCCAGATGGAGCGGGAGCAGGGTATGATCAAGGGTGCTAATGAGGTACGTTTCGACTTGATTTTCAATCAACTATGTGTATTCCCGAGCCCGAAATACGCTATGCCCGCCGTTTCCCACTTCACAATTTCATTTGCGCCCGCGAGTCGGGCCATTGAAAACTCTTTTATTGGCGTCCAATCCGCGAAAGAAGCGGGGATATCAGGCTTTTTTGGGTTCTTACTGCTCACTTTGGGAATCTAAATCTGGACGATTACTAATTTAACAACCCTCATTATAGATGCTCACCCCCGGTGCGGTTTCCGAGGAGCAGAAGCAGGCTCAACCTACCCTGTAAACGGACATCGCTACCAAAGGCGAAGGCCGCAACAGGTGGTAATGATCAGCCATCAACAGCCATAATCTCGAGTCTATGTCCGAACTGCCTGTTGCTGTAATTTTTGCAGCGTTGTACGACGTTATCGGCCTGCCTGGGGCGGGCTGGCAACAATGACTTTGAGCATACCGGTTACACGAATTTATACGCGCGCTAAAATGGGTGGAAAAGGGAAAGGAATAATTTCGGTAGTGCATTTAAATGACTACGGCATTTTGAAAAGTATTTACAAAATTGGATTCATAACCAGCACATTCTGGTTGGGCCGGGGGCGGCAATCAAAACAATGGACTTAATGGTTATGGATATGGAACTCTTCCACCTGTCACTTTCGGAGTCTTTGGTCTTTCTGTGTACCTTTTTTTCTCCTCTCCTCATGTCCTCTCTGGAAATCCTAGAGCGGGCAATGCATGTATTTGTATAACTTATACTGATTCCTTTTTTCTCTTTTCATTTCGTTGATGTCTTGGTACTTACTTGGTTGACATTATGCTTCTAGATAATGGGATGTGAATGATTCTGGGAATGTGTATTACATTGTATAGAGATGCAAGCATTATATCATTCAGGGTAGATACGGTGAGCTCGACTGTTGACGTAAATGACCTCGCCACATTACCACTGGCAGAGGATCTCATACTCAAGAAACAATTCAAACGCGGCGGTGCCAATCAACACAAGAAATAAGATACTCGAGAAAATAACTAGAAGACCTGGAAACAGATATGGGTATCATGAAAAATATACTAGGCAAATACCCCAAGATGAAAGGGAAGAAAAAGCCAAAGCATTAGACCATAACTTCGGAAACAAAGAACAAAGGGAGAAGAGAAGAGAAGAGAAGAGAAGAGAAGAAAAGACTCAATTTATGTACAATTCTTGACCATGATTTTAGAGCGCTGAGTCCAGAAACCGAGATAATAAGACGCTCAAACGGAGGTATGTCAAGTCCAAATTATCAACAAGGAAATTAAGGATGAGAAATGAAATAAAAGAATGAATATTTTCAGAAAAAAAGGAGAGGAGGAGGGAAGAGAAGCTTCGCTTCACGCTTCCGGGCTCCGTGATGATAATGTATAATATGGCAGGATAGATGACTATGAAAGCGCCTGAAATGGATATTATTAGTTGACTGTGTTTCCAATGGATTATTTGGTTGTGGATGGACGTACTGCTGATTCTCTGGCAGCTCTTAAAGTGATGTGGAAGTCTCTCCACAATTTCTTTATTTCGCCTTCGTAGACCATGATGCCCATGGCATCTGCGGCATGTCTGGCTTTTCTTCTTTGGCTCATGTGATTGCGTTTGACGACCTCTTCGTCGTTAAAGTAACCCATGTTGGATAGATGCTCTACTACCCACTCATTTAGGTGGAAACGCCAGTGGATCAGGGTGTGTGCCATTTTGGCTCTGTTGGCGCAGTGTCTGGTGAGGTGAACTGTTAGTGAATGAGTGGAGCGTAGGTTGAAGCCAGTCTTGACAAACCTTCCGAGCAAGTAGCGTGTACTTTCGTCTGGGAGAAGGCGGCCATCTCGGTCTCTGTCTTGACCACTGTTCTCTTCAGCATCATCTTCAGCATCTGACTGGTCACTGCCACTGTTATCTTCCGATAATGCTTCGAGCGTCTCGAGCGAGTATGGTTTCCCGTAGAATTTGAAGTCGGACGAAGCTGGATGGCCTGAGCGATTGCAGGCGTCACACGGGTGCTGATCGAACGATTGGTAACCGGTGACTTCGAGTTGTGGCCTTGCCATTAGGGCTCTGCGGAAATTGCTGTTCCATACCGAGGAGACTAGCTGCGATCCGGTGCGGCCCTTGACCTCGTTTTCTAATTTGCTAAACGCGACTTGATAAACTGGGCTGGAGCGGGCAAACGCTGGGTTGAGCTGATTGAAGACCATCCATTCGATAGCATCTTGGAAATAGTCCTTCAATTGCTTGTATGCATGTCGAGAAAACTCAAAAGGCATATCCTCGGCACCGCCAGGTGCCCCCAATTTATCGTTTTCGTCTTCTAGGACGAAGTCATCTTCGTACCGATCTAAGTCTTCATCGCTAGCAATGGACGATTCGACGTCGCTGCTTCCTTCGCGCCGGAAGCGAGGCTGCTTGATGACTTCCTCATCGTTGCTTTCATCTTCACTTTCGTCCTCGTCTTCTTCGCCCTCGCTTTCTTCATTGGCCTCCGAGGGCGATTCGTCGGCAGCCGCCTCTTCCCCAGCCCTTCGGCGACGTAATGCTTCCAAGTGTTGCTGTCTCTGGGCCCGCGCCGAGTTAGCAAGTCGGCCTCTTGTTCGTGTCTCTTTGACAACTAGACAATCGTCAGCATTTGTATACGATGAAACAACTCAGTTACACCAATTAGACCCACCAGATTCTTGTAAGTCTTCGAGGTCTTCCTGTAGGTCAAGTTCGTCTTGGCCCAGATTGCGAACAGGTGTTTGCGGTGCTGGAGAGCTTCTCTCTCTTCTTCTTAGTCTCTTCGCTGGGGATGAGACCACGGGTTCTTCGTCGGAGTCATCGAGGACCACTGTTGGCTGATGCGCAGGGCCCCGTCGCAGTTTCCGGCGAGGCCGAGTGGTTATCTCATCATCATCACTATCTTCTGGCGGCGCAGAATGCGAGCGACCTTGAGTCAAAACATTTTCGGCATCAGGTGGTGTTGATGACCTCTTTCGTTTTAACGCTCGTGTATCCCTCAATTTGCGAGCGCTAGTTGGCATATCATCGTCGATTTCACTCTCTTGGTACACGGGACCTTTGTCAACCGGGCTAGGGGATTGTGGCGGTTGTTCTGTAGCTTCGAAGAATTAGGCAGAGGCTTAACGGTATGCCGAACAATAGCCTACCTTCATGTTTCCTCTTTGTCTTCTTTTCTTTCTTCTCCTTTCCTTTCTTTTTGTTCTTCTTTGTCTTTTTGGCTTCCTTCTCTTCCTTCTCTTCCTTCTCTTCCTTCTCTTCCTTCTCTTCCTTCTCTTCCTTCTCTTCCTTCTCTTCCTTCCTCCCTCTTTTCTTTCCTTTTCCCTTTTTCTTTTTCTTGGTTGTAGACTTCTCTGATGGCTCCAACTTTTCAGGTACTTTCCCGTTTGAAGGTTCGTTCACTCGCGATCTAGTCTCGCGAATAGTTGGCATCGAGGGATGCCCATAGCGTAAGTTCGCATGGCGGTTGTTCGTATCGTCCGCTTCCTGATCAGAATCCTGTGGGAGAGTCACTGGAGCAAAAGCCAGTCGTGTTTGCTTTGCTTTCCCATAAGTGCGGGGCATCGGGAGTGGCGTTAGAAGATGGCAATGTCACAAATGCGTAGGGTTCGTATATGATTAGAAACTATGGTAAATGTAGGTATAAGTAACAGATGTCCTGGTTAAAGTGGTAGCCGAATGCATGAAGATATTTTGTCCGGTAGAACTAATGAGCTTTCGGATCGCGATGAACCGCGTCGGTACATCACGAGAACACGTGATGGCATATTGCTTAAATTGGTGACAAAATGAAGTTACCTTACGGTTACAAAGTAGGCTCGTGATGTGTTTGACTTTCAGACATACTTTTGCATTCTGAGTAAATTTTCATGTTTCAAAAACGCTCATAATCTTTTGGTGCCGGGGTGAGCATCGCTTTGGTGTCGAGCCATAACGCCTAGATTTTTACATACTATTTTCTTGCCTTAAGAAACAAACATAAGACATCACTTATGATGTGCTTCTATTAACATCTGATGGGTTTAAAGGACGTCTAAGCCGGTCTCAATAGCAATCCATACAAGCCACATTCTGGCTAATTTTTGGCATTCGCATCGAACAACCACACTACCGAAATAAAGTACGAAAAATGTCTCTAGGATATGGAGTTCTTGATAAGTCAGAGATGAGGTGCAGCTTCCCTAAATTTAATAATTGCTACAAGTTGCACCTTCCTGGCCTTCAGTGATCGAGCAATGAACCAGCACTCCCGCTGAGTTAACTTGCCAAATCTACTCAGTAGCAGCTCCAGAAAGCTCCATTGATAGGTGAAGTGTTTATAAAAGCATTTGTTATGAAGTGAACAACACCCTTTTGCCTAATATCTCCGAGAACGCTTCTTTACTATTGCATGCGCTATTGGGTACTAGAATGGCTTCCAACGGATCTAGGGCCTTTCAGTCTGTCTCCTACATCAACCCCGGTACCCATGAAACCACTGCAGATAACACTGGATGCCTGCTTGAATATTTAAGCCAATTTTTGCTATCTAAGACAAGTCGCTCCAAAGATTCGGCCACTGCGACTTTCTTAGCCTGTACTTTGGGCTTGAACACGATGCCAGTGCTATCGCTCAGCTTAGCAGTTCCACCAGCGGGTTATGAACTGGAATTGGAGCGTAACTCAACCTTCGTAGCGGCTTTCCAGGGAGGATCAACAGCTCCGGGCTCACAATTACGTGAAGAAACACTGCAAAACCTCATGGTTCAGTTTCCGAATTATTATCTGTCACAGCGGGTATGTTGCCCGCGACCTTTAGAGAGCCCGGCAAATGTGGACTGACGATGCAAGGCACGGAAAGTAAACACGTCTCAACTAGTTAATACCGCATGGCACCTGTTAGCGTTGATTTTGGTAGTCATCGTTCTCATCTCGTGCATATGTTGGGTCTACAGACGATATCGAAGGCGCCGAATACGCCAAGTTCGATGGGTCAGGGGTATGCCAGCAGAAGCATCTTCTACTTCGGATCTCTTGATGTCCACACTGAGGCCAGATGGAAGATCTTTGAACTCCGGAGGAAGCTTGATGAATGAAGGAAACGACCCATTAATAAGACAGGAATTGATTCGTGGGCTCTTTGGTAAAGATCATCGAAAGAGAGTGCGAGATGTGTTCGACTTAGAGTCACAACAAGAGGACAATGAAGCAAGTGACAGAGTACCAGTGCTGCCCCGAGCCATGAATTCAAGCATTCGAAGACATCACACAACTAGACGCACGCGGCCACAGCCGAGATCTAGCGACAACGCTGCGGATAACAGCGCTGGTCATGGTAGAAGCAATGTTTCTACATTAAGATCAAGATCTGTAATCTCTACGGGAAGCTTTTATTAGGTTGATTGATCGACCGAGATTGTGATGGGTTCAATTATTATTCGATTCGATAGAAGTAGTTGGCAATTGCCCCGGGATCATTTGGGCAAAATAAACAGGAGCGATTAGATAGTTATAAGTATTACTATTAATACTTCAGATTAAATTATTTGGTATGATAGTCAAACAGTCTAGACTGTCAACAGATGCATGTGACTGTCTTTTTTGCCATGTGAACTAAAATCCTTCCGAACCCTTTCAACTCCTCTCCATTCCATCTATTGCTTCATGCCAGTACTTATTTTACTTATCATGGGGCCATATCAATACCAATTATTGGTGGATCCCTCAACTTTTTCCCAACTCGTATCGGTGATTCGTGGAAAGTCCATTCGCGGTTTTAATGATGGCTGAAGATATTCCTCGAATCTCCACCCCGGAGTTCCCCATACTACCCCAACTTCGTAAACAGGCTAAAATAGTCATGGCCTAGCACCTCGCTTGAGCTGGTTTTCCCCGGATGCCCCACCACTCAGACCTCTGGGAGTCAAGCATTGAAACTGAGTCAGCATGTTGGTGCCACCGGTGAGGATTTGACCAGTTCGCTTGGCTCCAAACGTGGCTAGAGGGCTGCAGCTATCAAGGATGTAGCCCGTGGTTTTATACGACTCGTGTCTGCTGGTTATTTTTTCTCTCTCTCTTTTCTTTTTCTATCTCCTCAATGACCTCTACACTTATCTAAGTCAGAGTGCGACGACGAAGCTTCTGTCTTCAAGGTTGAGTCAGGTTTCACATTGTATGATCGTCCTGTCCGCGTACACAGAAACGGCTGGTTGCTAGAAACAGCCCTAACACAAGTGACCGCTGGTCCACACAACACCCTCTGGCTCTACAACTAGGGGCTTAAAATACCGCCAAGATGTTCCAATTCATGGGCACAAAAAGAGCCTTCAACTGGTCTGTGTCAAAGTCCTCCATGGTCCGTACTATCTCTAACTATTGTTTCAGGTACATATCCTGCGTTGCAGCAGCATGCATGGTGCTCTATGGGTACGATGCTTCCGTATACAACTCTGTGCAAGGTTCAGCAAACTGGGAGGCCTACTTTCATCATCCGGATGAAAACATCATCGGTGCTGTCAACACAGCCTATACAGTGGGTGCCATTTTCGGTGGCTTTTTCATGGGTGGGCCCATAGCAGACTTCCTGGGGCGTAAAATCGGCATGGCAACTGGATGTGTCTTGGTGATTGCTGCTACATTCATGCAGACCTGGTCCCCTCGTGGCAATATCGCGTGTTTCCTTGCTGGTCGATGCATCATTGGTATTGGCCAAGGCATTGCCCTAAGTAAGTTGCGTCTCCCTCTATAACCCATTGTTTACTAATAATCCAATCATGCAGCCGCGGGTCCAATCTACATTGGTGAACTAGCGCCAGCAGAGATTCGAGGAAAGATCATGACTTTCTGGCAAATGTTTTACTCGGTTGGATCCTTCATCTGTTTCTGGGTGAACTACGGTTGCACGGAACACAAAGAAAACCTGGGTGAATGGGACTGGAAGATGGTTGTTATCTTCCAGCTCTTGGTGCCTGTGTTGATTCTTGCGCTCCTGCCAACTATTCCAGGTTCGCCACGGTGGTAAGTGCCCCAATGCTGGGCAAGTGGCGTATTTCCTGACGCTTCATAGGTACATCCAACGTGGAAACAACATTGACAAGGCCCGCGCTGCTCTCGCAAAGGTTCGAGAGCCTGACGAGGTCGAGGACGAGTTGTTGAAGATCCGCGAAGCAATCGAGTACGAGAAAGAGGCCATCTCTGGTAGCTATTCTGCGTTATGGAAAGACAAATCCCTCCGCAAGCGTATGCTCCTGGCTCTCATCATGAACGCCGGTCAGCAGATTACAGGACAAGGGACCCTAAACACATACTCTACAAAGATTTATCAGAAGGTGTTCACCAGTGCTGGTCAAATTGCCCTCATCAATGCACTGAACGCCACATTTGGCATCATCTTCACTTTGAATGCCGTGTGGATCATCGACAGGTTCGGTCGCAAGTTCCTTCTTATAGTCGGTGGCATCGGTATGGGCATTTGCATGATCATTGTCGCAGCCGTCGAGACAGAAACCCCGTCGCCAGATGGTAGCAAGAGCACACCCGTTGGCATATCCATCGTGTTCTTATTATTCTTGTTTATATTTTTCTGTACGTTTTCATGCCGACGGACGACTGTTCTTTGCTAACTTTGTCATAGACAAACCGTCTTGGGGAGCGACCGTATGGATCTGGACATCCGAGGTCTTTTCAATGAATGTCCGAGCCCAAGCGGTGGGCATGGCGTCTCAGACACAGAATGTCGCCAACGCTATCGTCCAGCAGTTTTTCCCTACATTCTTAAACAACTGCGGTTTCTATGCGTTTTACATGTTTGCCGGGATCAACTTCCTCCTGGCTGTGTTCGTGTTCTTCTTCATTCCCGAGACCAAGCAAGTTCCGCTGGAAGAGATCGATGCGCTCTTCGGTGGGGCCAACCACGTAACACATGGAGAGAACCTCGTAGTGGGGGAAAAGCAGCTGCAGGTGACACAGTCCCACAGGAGTGATGAAAAAGCCGATGTCGTTGCCGTTGAGAATGCACCTGTGCGGTACAACTAGTTGGTTTGTGATCTGTAAGCTGAGTATACCATTCACTCTATAGGAGCTTGTGTAGCTTGATTTTAGAATAAATCGATACATGTGTCAATACTGAAATACAATGTATGATAAAAAAATAAAGTAATTGAACATAAATTTACTTTGATTCTGGGTAAGGTGGAGACAATAACTAACCGACGTGGGGAAAATCCGGGGAAGTGGAGAACCAATCCTCCCATCTCTTGAGCTTCTTCCAGTTTTCCACCTTCGAATAGGGCTTCACCAAAAGATCACATTGATTATTAAACTCCAAATAGTAGATTCAACTTGTCTCCTGTCTTTGAAATCTTGCTGCTCGCCAAACCTAAAAACAAAAGTATCAGTCAATCTTTCTCTTCGAGTCTCACAAGCGACCATGGATTCAGCCAACACGAATCCTGCACGCCACTGTTCCAAGGTCTGTATATGTACACCGCCATCGCGGAATGATATTCCGCCTGCCAACAGACCGAGATTTAAAATCATTGCGTCGCCAACACCAGGACAGCAGGAACCCTGGAAATTCCCCGCACTGGGAAGTACCCGACGGTTCGGAACGACATCACCAGAAAGAGATAGAGCCCAGCTGCAAGCGCTTGGCTGTCATCGAGAAAGTTAATCTGCTCCATAGGAGCTCTCGTCCAGTAACATCGTGCGTCGTCTTGGCCTGGTGCGGAAGCCCGGGATATAACAAGACGGAATTACAAGCTTAGGGTAAAGCATTTGCGGGGGATCGTCTGGGCCAAGTCCCATACTGCTGCATAAGACTATAAGAGGGGTCTTAGCGTCAACTATCTCCTGAGAAAGAGACGGAATTCAAAGATTGTCATTATCAAGTCATCTTGCAGTATGTCGGACCCCGAGAAGCCTTTTCACGATGCAATAGAAGATATCAAATCTCCCTGTTCACGTGCGTCGGCCTCGCCTGAGGCTGAAAGACGCCTTCTCTACAAATGCGACCTTCATGTGGTCCCGATTCTCACGCTTCTCTTCATGTTCGCGTTCCTGGACCGGATCAATATCGGCAATGCCCGGCTCATGGGTCTGGAAAATGACCTGGGCATGACCGGGCATCAGTATAATGTTGCGCTGTTTGTGTTCTTCATCCCATATATCCTGTTCGAGGTGCCGAGTAATATGATTTTGAAAAAGGTGAAGCCGTCGTGGTGGTTGAGTGGGATTATGTTTGCTTGGGGTTTGTCTTGTCATCCCAACTGTTGAATTGGCAGGGTTCTGACCAATAAACTTCCCCAGGCATCATTACCATCTGCCAAGGCGTGACGGAAAGTTTCACGGGTCTCGTAGTTTGTCGTGTATTGATCGGTGTTTTCGAAGCCGGCTTCATGCCCGGTATTCTTCCATTTCCTCTTTATCCCTAGATACAACCCTAACGTATGCAGGCTCGGTCTACCTGATCAACATGTACTACCGTCGCCACGAACTCCAATGGCGTCTGAACCTCTTCTTCAGCGCCAGTATAATCGCCGGCGCAGTCAGCGGCGTATGTTCCTCTCCTCCCCATACCAGCTTTATACTAACCCGACAACAGCTCCTCGCCTACGCAATCAACAACATGGACGGAATAGCCGGCTACAGAGGCTGGCGCTGGATCTTCATCATCGAGGGACTCGCCACCGTCATCATCGCCGTCATATCCAAGTTCCTCGTAGTCGACTGGCCCGAAACCGCCAAATTCCTGACCAACGACGAAAGAGCCCTACTTCTCTCCCGACTCAAAGAAGACCAAGGCGAAGCCCAAATGAACCGACTCGACAAGAAGTCCATGAAGCGAACCTTCAGCGACCCCAAGATCTACCTCGGGTGTGTACTCTTACCATCCTACCCCTACCATCCCAAAGCTAAGGCTAACAACAAAAAGCCCAATAATGTACTTCGGCATCGTAAACACAGGCTACGCCGTCTCCTTCTTCACCCCCACAATCCTCCACCAGCTGGGCTGGACAGCCGTCCGCGCCCAAGTAATGAGCATCCCCGTGTACGCCGTCGCAACCGTGACCACCATAACCGCCGCCTGGGCGTCCGACCTCCTCCGCCACCGCTACCTCTTCACGCTAGCCGGCTGCCTCGTCGCCACAGCCGGCTACGTGATCCTCCTCGCCCAATCCGCCGTGCCCGTCGGCGCCCGCTACTTCGCCGTCTTCGCCGTCACCAGCGGCGGCTACCTCACCCAGCCCATCCTCATGGGCTGGCTCAGCAACAACATGGCCGGCCACTACAAGCAGTCCATCGCCTCCGCCATGCAGATCGGGTTCGGCAACTGCGGCGGCCTCGTCGCCAGCAACATCTTCTACCAGGATGAGGCGCCGGGCTTTGTCACCGGGTACGCGGTCAGCCTGGGCATGACGTGGGTGTGCGCGCTCGCTTGTGCTTGTTTTCTGGGGTTCCTGGTCCGCGAGAATCGGCTTAGGGACAGGGGCGGGAGGGATTATAGGTTGCGGTTGGAGGAGAGGGAGAATTTGGGCGATGCCTTTCCTGGCTTTCGGTTTACTTATTGATCCTAGTATCCTAGTATCCTAGGTACTAGGATACTAGGGCACTAGTTGCTTACTCAATACATACTTACATACATACTTACATACATATATATATACATATATAGTATACTAAACAGTAACAGACTAACAGTACACAGTCCTCACATGACTTAAACCCCATTCCCAAGAAACAACATCCACCCCCTCAAGCCGAAACACCCACCCCACTTCACAACCCACACACCCAGCCCGAACAACATACTCTCTACCGGATTCAACGCGTCCCCAGAACCCCAGTTCGTGGGAGTGCGTCTCACCCCCGTTACTCACGTGGATAGAGTCCCCAGCTATACCAAACCTGCTGCAGCTCATCCCTTCACTAACGGCGTACTCCCGCTCATACCCCGGCGAAGGATAAACGGGGCAGAAGCTCGCCGTTCCCTGGCTTGTATTTCCAGCGCAGGTGCGACTGAAGGACCAGGTGCCGTGCAGGCCTGCGAATACGGTGGATGCCAGACCTTCTTTCTGGTCTGGGGATAGTGTGTTCCTGAGTGCGTTGATGGATAGGTGTGATTCGGCATTGAAGATAGTTTCTGGGGATGAGTGTACGTATCGAGACGGGATGACGGGTCCGGATTCAAGTCCGATGGGAAGCCGGGGGATGCGCAGATCCCCAGCGAACGACTCCATGAGACCCACGTAATCGGCCATGGGGAACTGGCCGCGCGAGTCTGCACTCGCGAGTCTGTATCTGCGCATGCGCTGTCTTTCCTGCGCTGGGATCGTCTCGGCGGGGGGAGGGTCTTCTCGGGACCATTTTTCGGCGATGTAGCGGGCTTGCATCTCCATGACGCCCCAGTAGGGTCCTTTGTAGACGCCGACGAAGCCGAGGTTGGGGATGTTGGCGTGGGAGGTGCCCTTTCCGTCGAGGATGAGGGGGAGGAAGGGGTCTTGTGGCGCGTGTTCTAGTGTGTGGAGGATGTCTTCTGGGAGGAAGGATAGCGAGGTGGAGGGGGTGAATCCTGTGGCGAGGACTATGGCTGCTATGTTTTTGAGGGAGGTGGTTTGCCCGGTGCGGTGCTGGATGGTTAGGGCTTCGTCGAGGGAGGTGACTCGGCCTATGGTCGGGGTTATGAGGTGGGTTTGGACGTAGCCTGTGTAGTCGTTGCTGATGGCTGTCCAGGAGGGTTGGGGGTCGTCGGGGCTGTGGGTGATGTGTCTTGACTTTTTGTGGAGCAGGGAGGATAGGTAGGCGTTTGTCTTGGTGGTTTGGTGCGGGGAGAGTGGTCCGAAGGTGTATTCTATTCGGCCGGGCGGGCGGCGAGATAGGTCGTAGAGGACTAGGTCGAGCGGGAGGAACTGGACGGTGTGTTCTGTGGTGCGTGGGAGGTATGTGGGCATGATCCAGAACGGCCGCGAGCAGACATGGTGGACTTCGTAGCGTGGCTCGGAGGTGTGCTGGGATGAGAGGTGCAGCGCTAGGGCGGACGCGGTTTCAACGCCCGACATGCTTCCGCCTATGACGACTAGTTTCCCGGGCTTGCCGCTCTTCTCGAGGAGGAGGCGTATGTCTTCTCGAGTGTGTAGAGCGGAGCTATGGACTGTTCGGTCTGCGTAGTCGTCTAGCCCGGGGATATCCGGGATATGGGGCTGGGAGAAGTACCCGGAGGCGACGATGAGGTAGTCGAATGATTCAGATGCTATAGAGCGGTCCACCGAGTTATCCCTCTCATATTCGCTGTGGTGATTATCAGTCATACTGTAAATCAGAGGGGAAAGCATAACAGACCTTTCCAGAACCCATTGTATAGTCCACGAACCACCCGTCTCCCGCACGGACCGGATCACTCTATGGCCCAGTCTCAATACGTCCCCGGGTATATACCGCTGCATGTATTTCTTCAGGTACAGGCCTACCTGCCACGCCTGCGGGAATGTAGGTACATCCGGGCCATCAATGACCGAGTCCCAGGACAGGTCCGAGAAAGACACTGTGAAGCGACTCAAATTGGTCCGCATCAATGGGTCTACATATCGTCCTGCCCGGGTTACCCGGGGCCCATTGCTGTCGCCAGCTGGTATGTCAGAAGGCCAAAGACCGCCTATTTCGTGGCTTTTTTCAAAGATGGTTGGGGAAAAGGTTCCCTTGGGAAAGTTGTGGAGGAGGGTTTTGGCCGCTACTAGGCCCGAAGGCCCGGCGCCTGGAGTCTGTTAGTGACGATACAGATAAAGCGATTAGCAGGTTAGTAGAGGACTTGCCGATTATAGCGACTTTTTTGGGTCGGATGGTCGATGTCATTTGTTTTTCTTTGGGTAAATTGGTTTCTCGCAGATAAATATGGGGTATTATCTCATGATTATCATTACCCCTCATTGGGTGGATCTCGATTAGATCTAAAGAATCCTTGGAACTTTTCTAGCGCGGCTCTTTTGTCCTGCATGTTTTCACATACTATCGTAAATAAGTGTGCTGGTAGTAAGTAATTTGGTCAGGGCAATTTTAGAAAAGCAGAGAGTTGTCTGTTGCAGCTGAATGCCCAGAGTAATTTCAATGAATAAACTCAATTTCGATTTGTTATTATGTATATACTTTAGCGAGATATTTGTCTACAAGACGCCGTCCATGCAGTGGGTATCAAAACGACAGCAGAATCGCGTGAAACAGTCCAGGAAAAGAAAATTAAAAGAAAAGAAATAAAATAGGGGACAACGAAGATGTGGGGGGAAAAAAATGAAAAAAAGGAATGACGAGCAAGCGGGACCTCTCGCAGCAATGTTTGGGTTGTTTCCCAAGCAAGAATTATACTTCTCCAGATGTAAAAGGCTCTTGTTTTGCTTGATGAGAAGTGTGCTGCAGGGGTTGCTGAATGCCTTGCATCTCCGTGCATGACTTGGCGTGTAAGCCGTAATCCAGTGACGTCGACGCCAAGGATGGCTTCGCACGTAACCCCTTTAGAAGTATGTATCCTGTGAGCTAAGACATTCCAACATCGACACGTAAGCCGTTGACGACTGACGAGGATGTAAAGTCGAGTCATTCATTATCCGTAACACTTCAAGTTCGGTACAGGTATAGGTATAGGTAGGAAAGTAACGGTGCCAAGGACGGGGCGTAAGAGGCGTCTCAGTATGCCAGGCGCTCAAGCCAAGCCGAGACCTGCAGCTCGTTGTTACGTTTCTCGGGATAACAGGCGTCGGTGAATAGCTGCTCCGTGACAAACGTATCGACGTTCCTCTCCGTCAACGGGATCTTGTATCTATTTTTCTGCTTCAGAAGTTCCCTTTCGGCGCGTGCCGACGGAGATAACTTATGTAGAGTATTCCGAATGCGCCGAATCCCACCCCCGGGGAAGTGCGAGATTCGAGGCGGGCCGAAAGGTGTCTCAACCCGCCAGGGGTCCTCCGAGGCGATAGACCGAGCGTTCTGTTTGCGTTGCTGAGAACGAAGTTTGGACATTGTAAAGGACAAGCGTAGCTAAAAACAAAATTATAAATGAGAAAAGATCATAAGGAGTGGAGATGTTCAAGTGAAGGAAAGAAAAGCGAAAGGGAAAGGGAGTAGAGATGGGAGAGGGGAGAGGCCTCAGGGTGTAATATATATGTCGGCGGACCCACGGGGAGGAGAGAGTCACTGGGCCGGTGTAAGAATAAATCTCGCCGTAAGAGTGATGAGCGTGCGGGGGTTCTTCTTCCCATTACAGCGGCTCCCACGGAGATAGCGTGCCGAGAAAGATGTGGAGGTGATACAAAATCCATTGGCACTTTTGCCTTCAACTTTAACAGCCAAATCAAATTATGATAAAATTATTATAAAATTAAAAAACTAAAAAGAAAGTTTGCCTGTTTAGATCCTCCGCATTGACTTTTCTCTTTCCTATGCTTATCCTTTTTGTAATTATTTTCCCAAGTTTTTGTTTCAATATTCATTTATTTTCATTTTGTACACCTCGCTATACCTCCCTCAGATAGTCCCAATACTGACAGGGAGTCACCTGTCCTGTCAACCAGAAACGGATGGAAAAAGGAACCTACGTCATTGGATGACTTGGACAGGGAGCACTAACCACTAGCTGATCCATAAGCCGTAGATCATCCATCTGGAGTCGAATGAACTTCAACCAAGACATAAGAGGGGTGACTTGGCCTCAGGACAAGAAATCAAATAACAACATGGAAGTGATGAAGTATTAATTAAATTCATGCAGAATCCATCACTTCCTCAGTGGCTGGTTTTAGTACATATCAAACTGCTGCACAACTCACATGTGCCTGGTTCCACCTGCATATTGCAGCATAACCACAATGCCACGCAGTCGTTGCCTTAAAATCGAAAGTGGCGTGGATTTGGCATCCTTTCCTTTCATGTAGGGGTGGCCCATCAAAACGGATCCAGAAATGATGTGTCCGGAAATGGATAAGGATGCACGGTACATGAATTGGGGCCTTGGCACGTAATGATCACCGTCATGGGGTATCATACTGACTAAATTTGGTAGTTAAAAAAAAAAAAATGTTTGTTCACAAAGAGGGTATCCTGGTGGGAAAATGAGAGGACACAAAGAGTTCTCGAGCTGCAGGCTTGCCAAGTAACGTCATGAAAATAAGATTCTGCCGTATCTCCTTAACCACCTCCGATTGTGAAAACTTTATCAGGAGGTTTTCATTATGAGAATAATTCTCATAAAATTTGTTTATCCTTGCACACCACTTGATCAAGATCGACCGTCGTAGAAAGTCTGGAACATATCTAGAAGGAAGAGAAGAATTCAGAGTGTGGGGTACATTGGAATGAACAGCCATGGACCTATAACACCCCTCAACCATGTCAGGAAATCGGAAGCCCGGCATGATCTATGATTGGAAGTAACCAAATCATTGTGTCATAGGATTCAGATTACACACGCTCAGTGTAACTAACATATTAATTCCAGTTCCAGTATGTAACATAACCTATCCTACGGTCGGGATAACCAAACGCGCACCGGTTCTTTTCCCTCATTGGGTGCCAGATTAATTGACTTTAAGAGAGCGGTCGACTATACATCGCTCCCATTCCATTCATGTCACTCAAAATCAAGGGTCATGTCGCATATGATAACCACTCAGGTTTCTCGCCGAGTGGCCTGATTGCTACTACTATCAATAATTTAATTATAGCTCGCTCCAAACTGGATAAGGAAAGAAACAACATTCCACAAGAATATATCCGATTTATCATGTTATTGAATCCATTATCTAAAGATGCTGGTATGGCGTTAATCATTTTCAGCTGCAAGTTCCAAACGCAGCTTGGTCGGAATTATATAGAAATATTGGGAAATCATGATGGACAGCACAGAACGCTTTTGCAGGCTGCATAGAGCCCGTGAGTCACTCAGACAGCAAAGATTTTATGGGGTCAAGAGATCTTTGACACTGATTCCGACCTTCCTCTGGGCATCTTGTAAAGAATACCGTCGATCTTCTAGCGGTAAGGACATTGATTGGTTGGTTTCCCCTCTCGCAGAGCTTATACTCCCTCGGAAATCCCGATTCAGCATGAGCAAAGCAGCAGAAGCTTCATGGTCCATATCGGCAGAGGAGGCAGGGCGATTCTGTGGCTGGAGATCCGGTGATAGATCTGTGTACGGTGCCGCCCATGATCTATGTGAAGGATGTAAACCGTTCTCGCCCTGTTGAGTCGGATGCAGTGCAGGGCTAGGGAGAGTGGAAGGTGCAAAATCCATGACAGTCCCTATGGAATGAATTCGGTTTCTAGGCGAGAAGGCCGGTGATGTCACATGAGAATTGCTCTCAGTAGGAAGCAGATCTGGGGACACTGAAGCTGAGTATGTACTCTCTGCCAATTCTCCTAAAACCATGGGCGATGGTGGTGAGGGCGGAGCAGGTGGTAAGCGCTGGACGGCGGCGGCCTGTGTATCCCCGCCAGTCTTGAGACCGTGTATACATTGTTCTAGGTAATTAACGTAGTCGATGCTCGCCTTAACCCCAAAACAGTTAGTGATTTTATCGGATCACCAAATAGAATCAGAACGAACCTGCAAGATGGCAAGCTTATGCATGTCTTGGTTCCTACACGCTGGAATCATGTCTTTCAATGTTGCAAATTCTTCATTCATCTTGGATCGCCTTCGCCGTTCAATTAGACTGTGTGCCGTCTTCCGAGCGATCTTTCGACCCGCAGCACTAGTCGCACTAGGCTGTTTCTTCTTGGAGTTGACAGGGGCTGCATTTGCATCGTTGGTTGCATTCTTGCCATTATCCTTGGACGACTTGCTGGCTGACGATGTTGACTTTGATTGACTGGAAGTCTGGGTTTTAGGTTTCATTTGAATAATCTTGCGAGTACGGGTTGGGGGTGGTGGTAGATCGCCGAAGTCCTCGAGTGGCCGTTTCATACTAGCCTGACGGGAGGGGTTCGCTCCTCGTCCCAGAGTAGACCTTGGAGAAGTTGGAGAAACAGGAAAATAAGCCGACTGGTCCGACTTGGATGACCTTCTACTGTCACCTTCCAGTTTGGACGGGCTCATAGCAGCTGGAGGTAATGTAAAGACATCTGCCCCGTCTATAGACATCTGCTCCTTAACTATGAGTTCCCCTGACATCGCTGGGGTTGGGGGTAGACGAGAGCGTGACATCTTTTGAAAGAGAGAATATAACCCCTGGACTTTGATGATGTGTCGCTTTGAAAGAGGATTTATTGAAACAATGATCAGGGCTAGTCCGATTGCAGAATTGTGTAAGACAAAAAGGCTTGGCCAGATGATTGTACCGTTTGTATAGTTCTTGTGACAAGCAAGAGGTTTTTTTTAAAAAAAAAAAGTGAGCGAGTTATTTCATCAATTGAGATACAAGCAGACAGGTACAAGTAAGATTAGAAGAATTCAGCAGGCTGATGGTCCGGATAAGTAAGAGCGGAACTGTCTCCTGAAATTGAGCTGTGAAGATTACCCCGTAGGGTCAGCGCAATAATAGAAAGAGGGAGTTCCAAGGAAAGGCACCGGCATGGCGGAGAGAAACGGGAAAGAGCCGGAATAATATTAAGTTGTGAAGAGAAAATCAGGAAGGACAAGTGGAATTGCGACGATAAGTGCAGATAAATGATCGACGGGGGGGTATGAATCTTGATGGATCTTTGGGAAGCTGTTGCTTTAGGTTGACCTCCGGACTAGTAGAAATACTTTGGTTCAAAGTGTCGCGTGCTTGAGGAGCCCACGCGGTACCTTCTAGGGATCTAATTGGCCAGGAAGTCACGGGAAGGGGGGCACGAGACTGGGCCAGTCTGGAGCCAACTCTCCTATTACTTTGGGGCTCGTGCTCAGATTCAGTGTTCTTATGGGGTACACAACATAGTTCTTCATCTTCCGTATGTCCCCCTTACTTTTGAAGACCTCCATTAACATCATCGATGGTTTCAGTTAGAAAAAATTCTTCATTTGAGTCAATTGCTTTATTTTATTTAGCTTCTTGTTTTTTTTTTTTATCTTTTATTTTCTTTTTCATTTTCATTTCCAATAACATCTGGGTCACGCTAAGTCAAGAGAGACAATAATTGGTTAAATTGAAAATTGTCCGAGGATTATTGAATTGATTGATCTATCAAATTTCTCGTTCATGTGCCCTCTTGCTTAATTTCAATTCCCGGTACAACTCATCCAGACACCAACTTGACAAATCTTCAACATAAACAATTGAAACAACAGAATTATTCAATACTAACTCAACTCCATACCGACAACTCCATAGACAGATAGAAATTCGCAATCCACAAATTCTAATGTTCAAGCACAAATTACCCATCCATCGTAGCAACCCAACATCTTCCCCTTGAGGCAGATCCAGGCGGGAATCAGAGCACGTGCGCATCCTCCTTACAGTCAGTGGATCCTCCAAACGTCGCCATGCCTCTAATATAATACAATTGAACCGAAACCTAATGCAGTCAGAACACTGCCCGTGTGTCGCAGAGATGCACGCCACTCTCGCCACTTTTTTAGCAACGGCCAGTGCACCCGGAGTACCAATCCCAACTATATTCCCGTTAGCAATTTACTCCACTTAAAATAAAAAAGGCGCACAATGAACATCCTGTCCTCATATGTCCGAGGCCGCGTACCAATAGTTTGCATCATTGGGGATGGCTGTCACACAGGCAAACCCCGCCAGCACACAAGCTTGAGTACAATTCACTGCCCCAACGTTGCCCAGAGTCTGGTTTCCTGCTAGCCCATGAACACTAGTGTTGTTGCTGGGGTATTGTGCTCCGGAGCGGAGAAGCGATGTAGCGCCGAGCACACCGGCGAGGGCTTCGACTAGGGCTGTCTTGTTCATTGTATGTGGAATGGGGATGACGGGTTCAAAAGTAGCGGTAGGTTCTTGTACGCATGTACTTGAAAGGATGTATCTCGCTCCTAGTTTCTGTACAAGGTCTGCGGGTGGATATTCCGTCCAAGGCTCCTTTATATAGACCACGGAGCGGGCCTTCCACCCAGGTCTTGACATTCTTTGCGCTATCTATCCACCTGAGAGGAAAGAATGTTTCTACTAACTTAGTATACAAGGGATATAACTAGAGCCTAATAGGTACTTTGTAAAACTACAATCTCTAACCACCATTTTATCAATGCATGTCATCTGTGCATTTACAGCCGTCACATTCCTTAGCCTGGATTAAGTTGTCGTTGGAATGCTTCAAAGTAACTATCACCGATATTCGCATTGCTCATATGATCGAAGGATGTACCTGACCTAAAGTAGTAGGTATGAAAGAATGCAACTCTTTTCTATGGTCATGGTGAACTCTCCGGGCCGCATGGCAGCTCTAGCCCTCAGTTGGTATGCGACTGTCACTATGTTTGTAGGTCTAGAATCATGTGAAGCCCTCAGCTCACATTTTACGGCGCCATTTCAGTTCATGTCTGCTTTGACCGCTTATCTGCCGTAGAATTATAGGACCTATCATGCTTACTGGGTACCCGCTCGTGACGAACAGTCGATCACTTCACTCACCTAACCTTCCACCGCTATTTTTTTTCTATAAAGGGATCGTGGCATATGTTCATATCATATGTATATATAAGTATGTATATTCGGTTTATATCAATCTATGACATCCATAAGCAGTATCTACACCAATGCCCCCCCCCCCTCGATATCCGAAAGTGACTTTGCGAAGCATCTCAGGTAAACAGTTTTTCGAGAAGAATTTCACCAAACTTGTTATTCTCTGCAGGCGAAGCATCCATTCTCCAGACGCGGTTGCCGGCTCTCGAGCTCAGCCACAGACCATGGTCACTTGCACTCTCTTCGTCGCCCTCAATGCGGTGCCGGTTTCGTCGGTCAACGACACACAACCCGCGTGTCCACTGGCCAGTCGTTTCGATCCGGATATCCTCCGGCGAGGACTTGGAAGGCTTCCACTTCTCATCCTCCGCAGTCATAGCGTACCAAACACAGACGGGATCGTGCAAGCTAAGCTCGGATTCGTCGCCCTCGTTTCCTGTGTGCAGTTCCTCGACTGTCTTGAAGCTATGGGTCATGAACGCGGATACCCACTCCGCCAGTGGTGAGCCTTTCTCCAAGAGCGGGGCGACTGTCTGGCGGAATTGACCGCGCTTGATGCCATGACGATGCGTGATGTCCAGTGGGAAGATACGGAGAGTGAGTTGTTTGCTCAGGTTAGCTGGGTAATCTGGGAGGCTTGTGCCTGTTGGCAACGTGGATTTGGGAGAGGGAGATGTCAAGGCATAAACACGTGCGGCTGCGAATGCATCGGCGTATGCGTTGAATTCAGCCCCGGGTGTAACCTGAGCCATGTTAGCCGACGATCGATCAATAATGATAGAGGAAGAGCGCGCACATTTCCAGGTTCGTTGATAGCACCGCCCATGACAACTACTTCCTTGACCCGCAGGAATGTCTCTGCGTCTGCCGCGGCGGCCTTTGCGAGGTTGGTCAAGGGTCCGACTGCCACCAGAGTAATAGTGTCCGGGTCATTTTCACCCAGAATCCGGAGAATCTCTTCATGGGCCTGACGCTTCGAAGGGATGAAGGATGGACTGGAGCCTGCACCTGTACGCACCGGCTCAACCTCCTCTGGATCGGCACTGGGGTCGAAGAGATGTTCCCAGGTCTCCTCGGGAGTCAAATGAGGATGCTGGATTGTTCAATTAGCAAACAGATGGGGGAGAATAGCGACACGCGGACATACACTGGCGTGGATACCTCCAAGGCCATCAACACCATCTGCGAAGTATTAGCATTGTATGAATAGCTGAGGAAATGCGTTGACGCGATCCTTACGGAAATAGTCCGCCAACATCTTTTGGTCCTCTAAAGGATCCTCGGCGCCAACTGCAACAATTGGAGGGGATTTGCGCAGGGCACCGAAGCCTTCAGGCAGACCTTTCTCGCGGCGCCATTGCATCTCCCGCTCGAGGATGTGAAACATAGACACAACATTACGAAGACAGCTATCTACGTCAGTTGTGCCATAGGGTTCGTCCAAATTAGAAACCTACCTCCGCACTTCGATATTGCCGAATGTCAGAGAGATGAGCAGAACTTCTAATTCCTCCGGCTTTGCTGACAGTGCGAGCAAGATAGCGAGGATATCGTCGATACCCTTCGGGGCTAGTAATCAGCAAGGGTCCAGCGGAGCACTCCGTATGGCGGGGTATGGAGTAATGACGGGGGGAAACTAGTAAATGTTACTCACCGGATCAGTGTCAATGATAATTTTCTTAGGGGCCATGGTTATGTGGGAATGCTGTGTAATAGCCGACTATAACCAGCAAAAAAACAAAATAAAGATGATGTTACCAAAGGTAAGAGTTGTTCCTGGTTTTGAGAGATCGAGTTGGCAAAGTGGGATGGTCTTGGCTTTGTTATCATGTATTCTCCACTATGATTGGAGCCTGGAGATTGTTATCTTAGTAAGTTCTATGGTACTTCACCAAAGCACCGTGGTCCCTTATCCAGCCCTGTGATCAAAGGTTAGAAGAATAGAATGATTACTATACCGATACTACGGTAAACAACCTTGCACCTTCTTACATTAATCCGTTGCGCATGCAGAATATCCTGAAGAGACTGTATGTAAATACAGTACAGAGTACATCCATTACCGACTGAGAGCTGTTACACTAGACCCAAACAGGCTAGTTCGACTTATCGCCCAAGCGGAAGCTCGTTGATAACAGCAGTGACCAGTTGAAAGCAATCCAGGTTGTGTTTTGAGTTTACGTTTCGAAGCTTGAAGCTATACATCATTATACATATCTATATTTCTCTGGCGGAGGGAAATCCTATGACTGAAGATTGATGAACCCCTGAGAGGACGCCAGGCCGGTTAGTGACAGCCATAACCGGAGCTAGGTGGATGGTTATTTGTCATTTCTCTGGCAGTTCTTATTGTTGAACAAATAACGTTACATCGAACTAACTGAGACTCGAGAGTACCTCGTGGCACCCTTCCATGCATGAAACAGCTTTCGCATGGTCCTGGAACACCGACCGGGGAATATTCGTATAGACAAGGGGAGGGGGTTGTGATTGTTATTCCTGATTTTTTTTTTTTTTTTTTAAAAAAAAAAAAAAGAGTAGTTAATTCTAAGTGTAAGAACCGGGATCTCTGAATGTTCTAGATGTTTTTAAATTGGAGTTCGATCAACATCAACTGACGGGAATTGAGGCGATGTGGCCTGTTCAGCGTTCTGACCGATACCGTGCGGGTATTGATTCTCCGCTTTTCATTGTGTCGGTGAGATCAGTCGCGTAAAAGAAATACGATAGAAAAAATAAAAAAGCACAGCAAAAAGAATGTAAAAAAAGGAGGTAGATACCTCGAACAAAAAAAAAAAAAAAAAAAAAAAATAAAAAAAAAAAAAAAAAAAAAAAAAAAAAAAAGAAAACAAAAACAAAGCTACACCACCAATGACATGCATTGCATGTACTTCAGCTGTTGAATTGGACGCC
>ML742337.1:0-12226 GCA_009193465.1 Aspergillus avenaceus
TTCCCCCTACCGGGGTCACGCTCACAGATGATGATCTATTTTATTGCTATAGAAGGTGGGAGGGGGAAAGGAGGGGGTACCATTTTGATTGAGAGTGAGCTTGCTTTGGTTTGTTCTGTTGAGGTTGTTTGAGGGGTTTTATGTATTGGGTGTTGGTGTTGGTGTTGGAGGTAATTGGGATTGTTTGGTGATGGTGATGGTGATAAGGCTATCTTATCTACACGTGACTGATACTTATTTTGTTAAGGTGAATCATACATCATATTTTAAACTAATCAACTACAGATTTGTACTCATGCGATGCACGATGGGAACCGCGCTGGGTGGCAGACTGCCCATCTCTGTGACGACCATGTCGACGTATTCGGCGGGGGTGACGTCGTACATGATGTTCAGGAGCTGGAGGTTGGCCGTGTCCTTCCAGTTGGATAGTGGGGAGGCGTCGGGGGCGGGTGTGGTGTCTGCGGGTGCGGAGGCAGCGGCTGTCTTGCTGTTGCCCTTTTTGGGGTCGGGTTGAGCGGCGGCGGCGGCGGCTACGGGGTCAAAAAGGCCGGTGACCTGCTGCTGGGGCTCGCTGGGGACGAGCTCGTCGGCGTCGGCGATTTCGTTGACGACGATGCTGTCGAGGGCGACGCGGTCGGTGAACTTGACGGTCTCGCAGCAGACGATGACGGGGACTTCGACGCCGCCGGCACGCTCCTTAGCGGACATGGCGACGAGGGCGGTGCCGACGCGCGAGTAGAGGCGGCCGTTACTGGTCATGGCGTGGGCGCCGAGGAAGACCTTGGTGGCATCTTTGATGGCGTGGCTGATGCCGTTGACGAGCGAGTACTGGACTTCCAGGCCGGCGTTGGCGAGTGTGCGGGCCAGGTTCTTGCCTTCGAATAAGGGTCGGGAGTCGATGATGGACACGCGGAACTTCTTGCCCTGTTTGTATGCGGTGAGCAGCGTCTGCTTGACGATCGAGCTGCCGGCGAAGGTGACGATCACGTCGCCGTCTTGGACCTTCTGCGCTGCGCTGGCGGCGATGACCTGGTCGGCGACGGTGATCTTCTCGCGGATGAAGCTGTCGATGAAATCGCTCAGTGTGGCCTTCGCGGAGGCTTCGGGGACGGAGGGGTCAATGGAGGCGATCGCCAGCTTCAGCGCGCGGATGGCGTTGCCTTGGGTGATCGAGAGAGGACGGCATGTAGAGAGATAGGTGATCTGGTGGGACAGGTGTGTCGTCAAGTGACGCGAAAGGGAAGTTCCCAGGGGAGTGGTGTAAGCCTCGATAACCTAAATAAATCAGCAACGCAGTCCTCAAAAGTACCCCCCCTCATAGACAAGTTATAGCCATACCCGCTTAAAAGCAAGCAACGTGGCCACACAGCGAGCACTGCTACCACAAACGACATAGTCCCTCATCTGCAGCCCCAAGGCCAAAACAGCGGGGTGAACTTCCTTCCCAGCACCAGCAATCGTAGTCCTCCTGGGCTGACCGTACAAATGACCGAAAACAGCGACGCTCTTATCCTCCTGTTTCTTCTTCTGTTCCGTAGCGCTAGGTTGCGAATTCGAGCCGCGACGATGTTTCTGTCCCTTCTGAGCCTGCTGTCCTGGGACATCTTTCCCGCCAGCGCCAGCACCAGCGACACCCTTCTTCGCGGATGTGGGGTTCGCAGGCCCAGCGCCAGCACCGCCGGTGGTCTCTCTTTCGGCCTTCTCGCGAGCGCGACGGGCGACTTTCTCGGCTTTAGCTTTCTTTTTCAATTCCGCACCAGTGAGCTTTTCTTCGCCAGGGCCCGCAGCGGGGGCGTTAGCTTTGGGCTGTTTTGGTTGCTTGGCGGGTTTCGATGCGCCGGTGGACGACGGTTGGGAGGGAGGTTGGGAGGACATGTCGGTGGATTGTTGTGTCGCGGGGGCAGATGTAGGTACGGAGGGGGAGGAAGTCTGCGCAGAATCGACGGAGTTCGCCATGGTTGGAAAATGGGGACTAGCTGGCGATAAGGGTTGAGTGGAGGGGCATTGGAGACTTTTTTTTCGATAGACGGTTGTGGGGATAAAAGAGTTGACTCAGAAAAGCGGAATGATGCCATAAGCGGTTCCGTCTGGGCACTAACGCAGCCCTAGTTCAGTATATCAATCTCTACATTATCCATCCATTCCATCTTTATAAATTAAATGTGATTTTAATTAACTAGCTTAATTTCTTTCGAATTATTATCACATGGTGAAAATCATTTATTCGTCACATATTCGCAGTATCTTGGCATGCACTCACTTCATCATTCGTGGCAGAATCAAATACCAAGAAAAGAATGGGAGAAAAACAAAAAGAAAAGCAATAAAAAAGTACTAGAAAAACCATATCCCAAATTCCCTCCATAAAAAAAAATCCCCCCTCCCAGATATCACAAACAAAAAGTACAGCAAAAGCACAGTGCCGCCCAAATAAACCCCAACCCAAACACCAAATCCCTCAGCGCCCAAAACAAAAAAGCCACCTCCGCCTGCAGGCCAAGAACCTAACGGTTATTCGTCCAGATATCACCGAGTGCCCGCCGTCGCTTGCGACTTTCTTGTTTTTGGATTGGTCGAAACCGCTCATGATCTGACGCCAGTTTCCGTTTGAACAGGTTGATGTCCATCAGCAGATCCTCCATGTCATCCTGCATCTCCTGAGCTTTACCCTCCCGGCCGTTGACCCGGACGCGGTTCTCATCCTCCCAATATAAATCTGGCTCCACATCCAGCGGTGGTGACCCGGGACGGTTTTCCTTGTCATGCTCGTTAACAGGCGGCAAGCTGCAGCGGCGCTTCTCAACCATGACCGGTGGGATTGGATTCCTCAGGCTGTCAAGTGCCAATTTCAAGTGATTGCGAAGAGCTTCATTTTCAGTCTGTAGCTGCTTGATCTTACATTCACTAACCATTTTCGTTTCCTCCATAAGTCGCTGAAGCTTCTCCACTTTCTGCTGATAATCCTCCAGCCTCTCATTTTGAATCTCATTTTCTCGACGATTGGCCGTTGCCTGACTAACACTGAGTTGCAGCGTCCGGATGGTCTCCGCCATCTCCGCGATTTGCTTGTCACGTTCGGCAGCGGACAAGTGATCCTGGTTGACTCGTGCCCGGGTGCGGATACGCTTCGCCTGGTCAGCATAGCGGAGCGTCGAGAGGGTCTCTTCGTAGTCGGATGGTGAGATACACGCAATCATGGCTGTCTTCGAGTTTCCTCCCAAGCTATCTTTGAGTAACCAAGTGAGGATCGAGTCACGGTAGGGGACTACATCCTTGCCCTTGCGTTTTCCCTGGCGGCCTGCCTTAGGATCAGCCAATGCAGCGATGACCCGGCCCAATGTTGTGAGGGATTTGTTGATGTTTGATCCCTCCCGCAGCCGCTGTCCGGTGGCTTCGGTCGATTTGGCGCGTTCGGATCCTGCCAGATCCACGAGACGGATGCGAGCTGTGCGTTCCGTTGTTTCGTCCGTCGAAAGATCATGGTGGATCTGTTTCAGAGTGATAGTGAAAACAGCATGGGACCGGGACGACGTATCGTTCATTTTGGTGCTCGCTACTGTCCGCGACACATCCCCTTTACGCATAAAATTCATCAAATCTGCGAAGTTTTTCACTGTCGCCTCCGTCAAATCTTTCACATAAGGGCCCTCGGAAGGTGATTCGCGAATGCGCAGGTAATTTGGAGGGTCGGTTCGGGGCACTAGCAAGTCGCGCACATGTTCATTGTAGACCTCAAAGTACGAAACGCGAACATTGAAGCTAATATCCGGCGATTGGACACTTTCGATCCGTTCAAATAGATCCTCACAGGTTCGCGGAATCAACCCTGGTTGCTCCGGCGTACCCATCATGGTGTAACTTTTGCCCGACCCCGTTTGACCGTAGGCGAAGATACAAGTGTGGTAACCCTCAAAATTGTGGTCTAAAAACTCCTCTCCCAGACAGTTGTAGACGTCTTCTTGGTGAGCATAATGATCATCATTCGTGTCGTGCGACCAGAAGGAGTTATCGAAGATGAAGGATTTGTCCTCCAAAACCTTTCCTCGAGCCTGCGATTTTGGCTTTCCTTCATCCTCTGCGGCAACCTTTGGCGCTCTGAGCTTTGTCATCTGCGTATGAGGATCCATAGATACTAAACACTTGGCGTGGCGCTCAAGCTCTAAGAGATTATATCAGTACCCATATTCGTGTGCATGCTTACCGGTTTTAGCAGGCCCTACATACCTCTGGGCAGGAACTTCCTCACCCGCACCACCACCCGCACATTCCCTCCCGACGATGGGCTCGAGGCGCCTTCCAGACGAGGGGGCGACATTATTGCACGTTCTTTTGCACGCAGGGACGGGCTAGAGGCATTCGAGCGCAATGCCGCTGCGGAGGCAGTGGACGATCGAATCGACGGACTAGTTATTGCGGTAATCGCTGACGAGTCAGATGGTGAGACGGAAGATTGAGAGCCAGGCCCGTAGCCATGACCAATATGTTGGTAAAATCGCGGATCCAAGGACATATCCTGACTGTGATCCCTCAGTAACTGCACAAACTGAGAGCCGAGTTCTCGCTGGCGATGGACGAGCTGGTGGTACATACAGAAAAATTGCACCACTACCGGAAGGGAAGGCGACCAGAGTTGGTGATCAATGACAATGTGTTGTCAATTGATGTAGACAGAAAGGGTCTCGCTGCACTGCTGTGACCCGGCGCAGGGAGGAAGTGGTACCTTCCCTTCTGGGGAGTAGTGAGAAGAAGAATCAAACAATGACCGGGCGTCAATTGTACTTTTAAACAGAGATTAATGTCCACAAAACATTGACAGATACATTGATCTTTTTGTCAACCAGAAAGTAAACAGCAAAAAGTGGATCCCTAAAGGGTGTCCCTGCAATGGAAAGTAAAAGAGAGAATCATGCAGTGATAGGTAAGTGCAAGTAAAAAGGGGGAGTAACAGGGAAGGAATGAGAACAAAGAAAATGGCAAAAAAAAGAAAAACTAAGGGAAGAAACGGGATAGATCCCAATAACAAACGAGAGTATATGTTTCAAGGCAATAGTATGATATTGACATGAGAAGATGGGGTTTCACATGGCGGTCACACCTCGTTTGGTTTTTGCCGAATCGGGGAAGGTGAGCGGCCTAAGGCCATGAAGGCCCGGGCGCATACTCAATGGTTGCTATAGCAATCTCCACTTCACTGGTCATTGATCATTAATGACAACCTTCTAGTCTACGGATGCATGTCATGAAGGATTCCTCAAGTCCGGGAGACAGATTCATTGCTCGATTTCAAATGCAGGGATGGTGCCGATCGGTCAAAGAATGCTCCGATCGACTATTATGACATACAATCTTTCTCTCATACACACATTCATTTCATACACAACTGATAAACATGATTGATAGCTTTGCCGGGTAACCTCTCAAAGAATGACTTGCCGGGAAGCATATGCTCTCACATGATACATCGAGTACCAACAACTGAAGCTTTAGTCTTGACTAAAGTCCTTGTTGGCAGCTTCTACCGGATCGGCTTCATCCTGATAGAGGATATTTTGAGATAGCTTCTTACCGTCGGTAAACGCATATTGGTCGGTGACCGGCTGTCCACTTTCATTGAGGGTGGTCTCTAATTGCTCCTCGACATTCCACTTCGAGGTATCGGGAACTTTTTGAGAGCCCGTCATTTGCTCGGCAGTATCCTTGGCCTGGCGCAGACCGGTTCCGAGTTTTGTCGAAAGAGACATGGTGATGGTCTTGAAAACACTTATTATTCCGACCGAATCGATCCAATTGCTGATATCACGTACCAAGTAATGCTTGATTTGCGCAAAGTGTATAGCGTAGTTCACAACTATTTTACAATGATAGAACGCAGCGAGACAAGATCGTCTGCGGGGTGCTATTATACCGCGCTGGTGGCGTTGAGGGACTGGTTGATGACGAAAGGATTCATCATCACTCTCATCACGCTGGCTCGGATACAGTCATCGATTACTCTCAGAGCCACCTATTAGGAGGAAGTCTGATCAGACTACGGTACTCAATGAGATCGTGTAGCGATCATCTCGACCATCATTAGGCGTGGGAAGGTTCTCCGCATACGTCCCAGTGGGTCGAGAGACAGCTGCAAACAATGATCAATGATCACAATTGCCATACTCGGTATCGCGTGGCCGGGGTAGAAGCTTGTTACTATCCAAGAACAGAGTTTCGACGATGACCGTCATTGGTGGACGAGTGCTGTCGTGGAACCAAAGACATCGGGATGATGCAAGACAACAGAACTGCTTTCGCATGTCAGAGGCAACATGGAGCACATGAGGTAAGACAAGAGGAAATTACCAATGATTGTTGATGAAGTAAGACCGTCGATGTAGTTTGTTAAACTCAATGATGTTGATGACTTTAGGATTGAGATGGTTGAGGTGGAGAGAAGATCGTACGGAGTATACAAAACGAGATCACCTGAAACTGGTTGACCGCTTTCTTTATTACTAATAATAACTTGTTCTTATCATTTGACCAAAAAGACAGGACAAAACTATCAAACAATCATCTGCACACTGCATCTCGGAAATAATTTGACCCAAGCAATAATGCGACAGATCAGCCCTATTGTCCAAATCATTCAACAAATTCCCTTCATCGTCAGCCCTATCCGTGCGGGGCGTGGACCAGATCCACTCGCAAAACCAGTCATGATGGAGAGTCTCCCAAATGAGGTCCAATTATGTTCATTTTAGGGCGAATGTCGCAATCGCTAGAGCAGAAAATTAATTAGGCAACCATATGAAGACCGGGAAAATGACTTCAAAAACCCAGAAGCGATAAGGAAACTATTGCGCCTTCGTGCAACAAAAGAAGATGATCGTCCCTTAGGTCCATAAACTATAGCGACATCGGACACTTTCCGACTCCAATGACTCCAACCGCAAATTTTTCTTCGCGCTGGGGCTGTCATATCCTAGTCTATCTTTCCTGTCTTCCTTTCTCTTTTTCTAAATCCCGCGGGAAATTATTGGTGAGTCTGGCCCGTTCCTTACTATTAGAATAGAAAAGAAAAGAAAAAGAAAAAAAAAAAAAATTTTCATCCCCTGAGTCCTTCTTCATTCTTCTTCTCTGACAGAATCCCTCAGACCCTAAGTTCGACCAATGGACAAGGCCAATTTTGAGGGCAGCACGCCCGACCTGGAAGGTCAACCACCAAAGACATCCTCCTTCTCACAATGGTGGAAAAAATCTATAGACACCAAGTACACCGATTTCGTCTGTCTCCTTCTCTGCTTCACAACCGGGCTATGTGACAGTAGCGCTTACAATGCCTGGTCCTGTTTCTTGGCAATGCAAACCGGTAATGCCTACCACCTTCTCCGTGCCATCCAAATCCATAAACTGACCCAAAACTAGGAAACACCATTTTCCTTGGTCTCGGTGCATCAGGTCAACCCAACAACAAACCATGGGGCTGGCTTAAATCGCTCTGCTCTATCGCCTTCTTTTTTATCGGCGCCTTCATCTTCGCCAACATCACGCGCCGCGCGGGTTCCCGCCGCCGCGGCACTCTCTTCGTCTCCTTCGTCATTCAATCCATCCTGATCATCATCGCCGTCGCCCTAATCGAAGGTGACCTAATCCCCCACACCTCGTCCGACGCGTCGCTCACCGGTGGCCCCCTTTTCCTGGAGCTCATTCCCATCGCGCTCTTGGCGTTCCAGTCCGCCGGCTCGATCACCTCCAGTCGCTCTTTGGGGTACAACGAGATCCCAACCGTGGTGCTCACCAGCGTTTATTTTGATGTGGCGTCCGATCCGAAATTAGCGGCAGTACCGACGACGAATGTGAAGCGAAACCGTCGCATCGGGAGCGTGGTGTTGTTGTTAGTCGGGGCAATCGTGGGTGGATGGTTGAGCAAGAGTAGTGGGGGAATGCAGTCTGCGCTGTGGATGGCTGCCGGGGTGAAGATGGTGATTGGGTTGGTGTGGTTGGTGTGGAAGGACGAGGTTGATTCAAAGTAATGGATGGATAGAATATAGACGGGGTATAGGATACATAGATAATCTGATAGACTAGTTGTACTAAGGATAGTGAGAGGGGTAGAGCTTCTCTCAATTACATATACACACTTCAATCTACTCCTCTCCGGGCAAAGTAAACCTCAATAAGATATAGTCACTCCCCAGACTAACAAAAATACTCCCGAGCCCCTCATATATCAAACTCACAAACATCAAGGCCCATTAACTTGATAAACTCTCCAAGAGCCCCTCACAGGACGTCCATACACTCCATTAGTATTCGCGTAAAGCATAAATTCATGAAATATAAAATCTCGGAGTCACCGACTGGACCGGCGGGACCCAGTATCAGGTCCAATGTAGTCTCATGATCTCTGTAAATCCCATTTCATACAGAGAAATGGGTTCCGACTTTGTGAGAGGTAGAACAGCTCATACAACCCTCTCTCTCTATGATGTCATGGTATCAGCTCGCCGACAATATTAGACTGCATTGATTAATAAAGGTGCGTGGTAGACTAAGAGACAAGCTAGCGTTTTTGTCGAGTGGGAAAATTGGTACGCTTCTTCAGATTACCCACTTGCCTCTACGTCCTCGTGACAAGCTGAAGAAGCGCCTATCGTGTGTGAGATATGTTGAAGGGAATACGGGTTACAGAGGTCTACATGTAGTGCACTAGTTTAGAGTATACATGTCGGGGATTGAGGACCTCGGAGTCAAATTTCCTTTGATTGGCGTATCCTAGCATATCTTGGCTTGGTTAAAACATGGTAATGATAATTGGGGTTTGTTAGAGGAAGCGGAGTTTAGAGAGGTGGTTCATGCATCTGCTTTTACTGGTGTATATACGTAATTGCTGAGTGTTGTTCTCAGATGGCAACCTGAATTAACTACCTACAATAATGCAATTGTGAAGCATTACAAGAGAAGCAGAGCAGATGGCGTGATATGATTCCATGGATAGGCACCGAATAGATGGTAACGAGATCTACAATGGGACAAGCTTTGGATCCATAAAGCTACTACCGCATTAACCAGATTCAAGCTACATTCCAGTATTCTGGAAGTGCTAGTAACCAGAATCATGCCCGAAGAAGTCAAATATTCTAGATCTTTCGCAAATGGGGTAGCAGTACTGGATTGGTTAATAGAAGGCTATGAAGATCGGGCACCATGAGTCATGATGAAATCGATTAGAAAGTCTAAAATGTCTAGAATCGATCAAAAGCAATTGTACCAAAGATTAATCGCAGATAAGCAAGATCGATGGAACGTGACATAGGGCTTGACCGCGAATGACCTCAAAAGTTTAAGCGGCATTGAATGACGTTTCGACTTTTGAGAATCCCACCAGGAAAGGTCAAGTGGACAACTAGTCACAAGATCCCCTACTCAAGAAGGAAACAACACTTAGCAGGTTTTCCCGTAGGAATATTCAATTAGTCTTTTTGTTCTTGTCTTCCTGTGGAGCACTGAGGGTTAAGCTTCTCGATCTTCTGTTTGCGGATAAAGTTTCAAGATCCATGAAGAAACATCCATGGGCATTGATTCGATGACTCGATGATTGCGGCTTTGGTTTCCCTCTATCATACCCTGTCATTTGTTCCATTGTAAGTTAATGTCTTTTTTTTTTCTGTTCTTTCGCCTTTTATTTAAACTTTTACGTTATCTTTTCTCACGCCAGATGACGGTCCGAGAGCCCTCGCGGCAATGTCCGCTGCCAAACGACCTGTCGATCAAAGAAGTTGCCCCGTTACATTTCTGCATAAATAGCCGTAACTGCCCGCAAATTGTCATCCAGTCTTGTCCCATCCCACATCTTAGCCCCTCTTCCCTCTGTCGTAAGACTTTTTCCCAGATGCATGTTCCATGCTAGACACCAAGTTCGTGTGACGTTTTCCATCAATGGCATTCGTTCAGCCATTCCCCCAGACCGACTCCACAACCACGTCTGAGATTCTGAGCTGGCTCAAGAAGTCCCTTCTTTCTATCACATAATTTTAAAACCCCCCGTTCGATGGTCTCCGAACCCCCATCATGACATCAGCAGTGAACCTAGCGACGGCCAACGCCGTTGGCCCAGAAATCAGCTGGAAGGGAAGTCGAAGTCGCTTGAAGGCTCTGACTCGCCTAGACGATGAAGAGATCGAGTCGCTGCGACTTCCCTCCCCGATCTTTCCGCATAAGTGCATCTCCGTGGCGCTGGCTCACACGGTGACACAGGATGTCTACAGACACCACCGCCCGCTGAAACTGGGCATCTGCGCAATGGAGGATAAAGTGTGCAGCAAATCTAACCAGGAGATCTTCCGTCGCTTAGAAGCCGACAGTCATGTCGAGGTAGTGCTGTTCGGCGATAAAATGCTCTTAGGCAAGCCGGTGCAGGAATGGCCCGCGTGTGATTTCCTCATTGCGTTCTACTCCGATGGGTTTCCCCTGGACAAGGCTATCTCGTACACTCGGCTCCGGTCCCCCGTGTGCTATAATGATCTGCTCATGCAAAAACTGCTCTTTGATCGCCGGCTGTGCAACAGGGTCCTTAATCATGTAGGCGTACGAACCTTAAAACGGCTCGAGGTCAACCGGGACGGTGGGCCGCGAGCCTCCAGCCGGGAGCTCGTGCAGCATGTCTACAATCGCGTGGGACTCAAACTTCCCGGTCCTGTAGAAAGTGGCAATGCTGACGGACCCTCTCAGCCTCCCGCGGTGTCGTTGTCGGAAGACGAGAACACGCTCATCGTGGACGGCCGAACGCTCCACAAGCCCTTCGTGGAGAAGCCCGTCAGCGCCGAGGACCATAACATCTACATCTACTTCCCGCGCACCGCCCAGACCGGTGGGGGGCGACGGCTCTTCCGAAAAGTGGGCAATAAATGCTCCGAATACGACCCTAATTTAGTGGTACCGCGATGTATCACCGAGAAACACACGACGAGAAGCTACGTCTACGAGCCGCTTCTGAGCGCCGACAACGGGGAAGACGTAAAGGCCTACGCCGTCGGGCCCCAGTATTGCTATGCCGTGACACGCAAATCGCCCGCCATCACAGGGACCGTCCGCCGAGACCTAAGCGGGAAGGAGATCAGGCAGGCTACCGGGGTCAGCAAGTTCGAGGCCGAAGCAGCCTCCAAGATCTCAGCGGCGTTCGGCCAGTCCGTGTGTGGCTTCGACATCGTCCGCGACCAAGGCAAGAGCTATGTGATTGATGTGAACGGCTGGACGTCCGTGAAGCACCAACCTGAGTTCTACGGCCAGTGTGCTCAGGTCCTTCGACAGATGCTTGCGTCTCGTAGGCCTAACTAGGAGTTGTTTAGATTAGCAAGTTATAGCGTAGCATTAGCATCTAATAGAAGCTGAACTTATTAATTTTATTCTCTATTCGAGACAATACCAGCACACCATATGTCTATTGATTCTGCATTCCAGACCCTAGTATACATACCTAGAATATTCTCTGTACATGATTGGACATTATCAAACAAAATACTCTATAAATCCATAAAAGTGTCACAAATCCATACTCAAATAGCAAGGACCACCCATGAAATACAAATACCAACAAATAGATCCATACCCTAAATCCCCTACCCTTATAGCCATACTATCAAAATCCAATCCATCCCACAATCCAGACAACCTCTCCCAATACACTTGTTATAATACCCACTAGTACCAAACCAAACCAAATCAAATGATGCACAAAAAAGAGAAAGAAGAAAGAAAAAAGGCAAAGCCCCAAACCCATATCAAAAACCAGTCTCACACAACCAACAAGTCAAACAACTAACAAACCGCAAACAAAAACAAAACAAACAGAGAAATTAATTGAAAAAAAAAAAAAAAAAAAAAAAAAAAAAAAGAGTGAGAAAACGGTGCATGCATGTCAGGTCCATTTTTATCGATCTTGTTTCCTTGGGTTGGGCTTTCCATCGTATGCTATAACTATATCCATATTAATATTTTTTTTCATATATAGTGCGTATAGTTGTGAGGGGGAACGTACTAGATTCAATGTATTTTAATTTGATGAAGAAACAGTATACGGTATGGATAATTGAAAAGAAAGAACCGTTCCCAAATTTCGTAGCTGTGTAACAGGCACGTTTTGACTTCTATAGAAAGATGGCCGTAGGTATTGTTACCTCTGTCTACCATCATCTCATAAACCTACCCGGTTGAGACCAAAAGAGTAGAGTAGTACAACAAACGA
>ML742337.1:12236-29844 GCA_009193465.1 Aspergillus avenaceus
AAAAAAAAAAAAAAAAAAAAAAAAAAAAAAAAAAAAAAAAAAAAAAAAAAAAAAAAAAAAAAAAAAAAAAAAAAAAAAAAAAAAAAAGAGTGAGAGATCAAAATAATAAAGAAAAAAAAGAAAACTCTCACAAAACCGCCCTACCAAAAGCCTGAGTCCAACGCAACAAGGAAAACGCAGGAACAACACCTATAGGCTCGCCAAGACCAACTACTAATGTCATGCATTGATGTCTTTCTGTATTATCTTTTTTTTCATTCTATATTTTATTTGTCGTGCTCACTGGCAATGTAAAGCAGGTTATGGTGTGGGATGGTATATTATTGTATAAATAAGTAAGGGTGATGAGGCTGAATTGGATTTTGGAGATTCTTTTTTCTTTTTTTTTTCTTTTTTATTCTTAAGAAAAGGATCATACTATAGTAACAGGTACCTAATTAACTCTTGTGTAAGGTGTTTTGATTGAAATTGTTTATACGTCTGGAAAGTTGACAATACATTAACAATACATGACCAGAATGGGATTTCGGTAACTGTTTTGCTTGAAGAGGGGATTATGTACTGGCTACTTTGTTATGCTTTCTTGCAACTTATTGGAGCCGCGGGTTCCGAGGGTAGAAGTTGTAGCTCTGACCTCTCCACTGAGGGGTGCGTATCAGATGACATCAGTGTATCTCGTGCCACGTTTTGATGCGGAGAAGACAGTCTGAACAATGACAAAGCCAAATTCCCAGTAGAAAAATAATAGTCAGGTAATAATAAAAAAGTTTATAAAGTTAATATTGAAATGTCTATCGGTACGCAGACAGCAGTGGGTGGTCTATATACGGAAATCAAGACGTCGCAACGAACGAATCACAACCAGCCGTTTCCGAGACAGAGTCGCAAAATGGTATCATCGAAGGCAAATTGAAAAAGCCCGAAGGCTTGCACGTGCAGGAGAGAAATGCAGATGACTCCCGGTGAACTGACACGCCACATAAGAAAGCAAATCTCCGTCCCAAGTGTAAAGCAGAACTGAAGTAGTGAAAACGCCGGAGAGGATCGAAGAGAAGATTAAAAAAAGAGAAAAATCGAAAAGAAAATGTCAGATTCGCACTGAGAGCGGCAATACCGCAAAGAACAATCCTGTCAGTAGGCCAATCCAAACGCGCTCAAATGCAATCCGACAAATAGGTAGAACGTAAAGTGCCGATAAACTCAAATATTAGCTGCGATAAGTATTGCCCTGCAGTTCCAATTATTGATCTCCAACGTTCCGATGATTAAAAACCACAAAGAAATAAATCAATATTACTTTTGTTGTGGGGCGGTGCCCCGTAGAATGTCGCTCAGGGTAAACCGAGACTATGCCGAGGGTCGTCGAAGAATCTCTTCGCAGTTGGCATCGAAGCGCATGTTCCATACGCGGACGCTGTTCATCAACTTCTCCGTGCTCTCCAACTCGCGATCGCGACCAAAGATTGTTTCAACGAATTCACATCCTGCGTTGCGGCCCATCGACACGGGACCCTTGACGCCATCTCGCTTGGCCGCCTTCCACATGAACTGTTCACAGGTCTTCAGCAGCTTCTTGAATCGCGCCCACAGGCGCTCACCACTCTCCAAAAAGTCTTCCACAATCTCGTGGGCGTCACGGTGTTTGATCCGATCCAAACACTCATCGGCCCGCTTCACCTTACCCGCTAATTTAATCAGCAACAACCACAATTCGCCCGCAACATCTGCCATCGGTGTCGAAGCGCCGTGGTGAAAGACCGTCCAGTCGTAGATCCACTTGCCGAGGGAGTTCGCATCGAAGACACTACCGAGGAGGATGATAGGTCTTTCCGTAGGGTCCCAGTTTTTGATCGAGTAGCCCGGCGGGATTCCAGCTCGAACGGCGTCCTCTTCGGTTGCCTTCGGCGGCGGCTTAGAAGAAGTCGAGGGCTTGGGTTTCGTCGGGGTCCGTGTAGACGTAGACTGGCGACGTGCGCGGGATCGTTTAGGGGTTTCAACGTCATCGAAGACAGGAGCCTGGTTAGAAAAGACATAATGATCAGTGGGTGGCTTTGGCTGCCGTGGAGACGAGAACGGGTATCGGCGAGATTCCTCGCGGAAGGCGTATCGCGGCGCATCATCGAATCCATCGTCGATCACATCCACAAAGACGGATCGTTTCCGGGACGAGTGCGGTGGGCGCGGACTAGCATTATCCCATGGGTCTGCGGGAGGGCTGGCCATAGTGCTATGGCGACGATGACAGGACGAGGAGCCACCAAAAGAAGCACTTACAGGGTCGTGCTTGCGCGGCGGCGTGCCGTATTCGGGCATCGCGTCGTGGAAGTTTGTAGGATACTGCCATCCTCCCGTATCCTTGGTACCGGCGTAGCTGGCTTTGCGACTATGGCGCTTCGACGCTGGCCGAGGAGAGCCGTACGGGTTGGCGACTTGGGTGGCGTAGTATGCGTAGTGAGGAGAGGTCGGAGGAGAGGTCATAAAATGGGGAGACCACCCCGGGTGTGGACTGGAATAATGGTGGTACATTATCGGCGAAAGATCATACAAGTCGAATCGCGATACTAGGGGGAAATGGCGCAAAATAAAATCCGATAAATTTTTTAGGGTATATCCCTAGAGATGTGGCTATTCAAAGAGGCAAAAAATAAAAAATAAAAATAAAAATAAAAATAAAGATAAAAAAGGAATTAAAATAAAAAGACAAAGCACAACCCAGGTATATTGTACAGGATATCGTCAGAACAAGCCGATCGACGCCGATGCAAATGACAACGAAATCGGAAGATTTATGAGGAGACCGTCACCGAAGTACGGCTTGCGAGGGAGAGGAGGGACAATGTATGATGTGCTGAGCGTGCATTTGAACGTCGTCAATCGTCGGACAGTGTAAGCGACAGACAAATAATCGGAATGAATGCCGACAATGGAGAGTACACCTGATATGTCTATCGGTCTAACTCTACTGGAATGAAACCAGGAGTATATTGATTGCTTCAGAGGTCCAAAATTGGGGAAGGAGTTTTGTAAAACCCTTGGAGAAGGGTGATAATATACGAAAGGAAATTGGACCAAAGGGCGCGAACCGAAGAGGTTTTGTAATGAATGGGAACCACGGGTACAAGCAGTGCGGGTAAAGATGGTGTGGGGGCGTAAAATTTCGAGACGCTAGTTTTGGTTCCGCTTGGTTTTGGTTCCGTTTGGGTTAGTACGGTACCGTATATTGGTTTCAGGCCTGATCATCCACAGCTGAAGTATGCAAGTGTTCATGATCTCAGTAGAACTCGTCCACCGATTACTGAGATCATGCAGGTTTGAGTTCATCAGAAGATTTTGAGGAGGTCCCGGGCACATATGATATGTTATATATTCCCCACCTACCTTACTTAGATGTAGCTATCAGATTGGAAGTAGTCATCTGAGCCGCTGATTAGTTGGGCATCGCATAGTACGGTTTTCTCCTGACTCTGAATAGTCGGAGCTGTGGGATAGGTGATTCTAGGTCTACGATTGGTAGTGGCAAAGGGAAGGATTGCGATATCAACAATATAGTTCCAGTCACCCACCTATCTACACCTCTACATCGTAGGTCAATCCAGGGATTGCGGTTCGACGAAACATTGGTTGACTCAACCCTCCAACATGGGAGTCATACAGGGTCGGTTTCTGCCCTAAGGCATCCACAAATCTCATGTATGTTCCCTCTATCACCGCGTCATTTTGTGCAGCATATGGAAGCCTTGACTGCGACACTCTGAAGGCGCATACGAGCGCAGGTGTGAGTCAGTGCCTAATCGCCACCAAGATATCTCGGGGATTTAAAAGGCTCTAGTCATCATGATTTAGAAGCTTGTCAGCTGAAGACAGACTTATCCTGGAATCTCAGTCGGTCTCGTTCATAATCCGTCGTCATCGCAATTGCCTGGAGCTGTGGCAATGTGGCGACGGAGTTCGCCAGATCTCAACTCCACGATGAATAATTCTACAGAATACCACGGCACGGTAAAGAAGCCAAAGACTCGAGACTCGGACCTCGAGATTCGCGTCTGTATCCTTCATGCAACTAGACTGGATGATCGTATAATGTTAGTTACAGGGCTAGTTTGACAGATCCCGTTCCATGGAAATTTCCCGTCTAATTCCATGGTTTCTGTAATCGAATGTTCGGTTCCCCATAAACAAGCTTATTCTCTAATGTATTTCTACGAGAGTGGAGCCATTCTGGTATTGTTCCGATGATATCAAGTATTCCCACTTTGCGCATATCCACAATATCCATCAAGTAGTCATCAAAACAATGGTTGTTGGGCAACATTCGGTTGCTGGGCTTCTACCACCAACAAACTGCTGGGCACCAAGTACACACACACACTTAACACGATCGGGCTCCGTTGGACAGACCGCAAGTTATAGAGTTACAATCGGAAATCTTCCGTCAAGGGGGTTTAAAAAAAATAAAAAAGTAAAAAATGTC
The DNA here is from genome assembly GCA_009193465.1 of Aspergillus avenaceus. Lineage (NCBI taxonomy): Eukaryota > Fungi > Ascomycota > Eurotiomycetes > Eurotiales > Aspergillaceae > Aspergillus > Aspergillus avenaceus. The sequence continues at coordinate 16,708 of ML742337.1, forward strand.
AAATAGTACCATCGAGAATGAGATTTAGTAAAAAACTTGTTAATTCAGCTGAGTATCACATATATTGTATGAACACACGGAGTACATGTGTAAGGACATGCGATTCAATAACCGGATTTCAACCATGAGCGAGATTCAAAACGAGCCAAGTAATTTGTCACATCACAAATGTATTTCTGACTCGGATTTAGATAATGAACTTGTGAAGCGGAACAAGGCTGCCTGTTCAGCTAGGGGCTCTTGGTCCTTTCTATTCTATTTTAAAAAATCTCGCTTGGATTCTTTTTTTTTTTTTTTTTCTTCCCCTTGTTTTCATGGGATAGACTTTTTCTAGTGGTACAAAGCGCATTTGATTCAAGGAGAAGGGAAAAGCACTAGTGCAATGAGAGTTACACTATTCTAGAAACTTTTGAATCCTACTGGTAAATTAATAAGAGGCCCAGATAAATAAAGATCAAATGGGACACCCAGCAATGATAAACCACTAAACCAGTCCATGAAAGGGTTGCCGACCAGGCCCCGGCGCAGCGGCTGTGATTATCGGCGCCAACGGCCTAATTGCATAGGCTGCTCGGTGTGATGTGATGGAATGGCTCTCAGCCACCTGCGGGATTAATTTAGATCACTATAAAGAATGTCTTCGTCATTATGATTGTTTTTTTCTCAGTCTTACTGCGTCGGAGTGCACAGGCTGCAGCACTACGAGTAATCAAACCCTCCAGGGTTTGATTGAGTGTACGAAGTAATATATAAAGTCCAAAAGGGGTAATAGAAATGAGGGATGGCACGGCAGAAGGTGGTACTTTTGCTCCAAGCCAAAGTCAAAAGGATCTTCTCCACAGCCGAGGCCCACAATCAGAATTTTCACTTCGTCCTTGCTCTGGAAGCCGATCTAGAATCCTACGAAGTACAAAGTACATGGCGGTGAATTGTGCCGAGTCGTTGCGCCAGTGAGGGTTGATATTCATGTGCGAAAGTAGGGTAAAGTATAGACACGTTTTGTAAACCAGTAGAATTGAGATTATCTCTATTAAGGTTCTGTGGAATGGGTTGAAAACAAGGTAAGCGGGCCATGGATTTCAAGAAAGACAAAAAAGAAAAAACGCGTGGCAGTTTCTTTGTCAATATGTGTAACACTGTCAAAGCGCCGAGAGCAAAGGGTGCACAAGCAAAAACAAAAAGTTATGACCAGACTGGGGCTCGATCCCAGGACCTTATGCGTGTTAAGCATACGTGATAACCAACTACACCATCCGGCCAATTGATATCAGCAGATTCACAATCTAACAATATAGGCAGGCTACCATTGGAAGAGATTTACTTACATTTTTGACACAGGTACCGTATGTACCTGTATATACAATTTTACCTACCGCACTACATACAATACGTACCGCATTCTAGACGAGAAGGCATTCATATCCTAGCCTAGATTACCATGATTTATTCCCAATTTTGTCCAAACGAGTCTTGGATCCTGCATACTTAACCTTGGAGAAAAATTCCAGTCCAGAAAATTCTGCAACACTTGACCCGTCCGGTGATGGGTCCGAAACTCACATTACTTCCATAGAAGCCCTACAAAGCCTTATTATTATTATTATTATTTTTCTTACTCTTCAACTTCCATACCAATCACAGTAGATGGAATGGGAGGCCTTGTGCGCGTGTGATGAACTGCCCTTGCCCTGAGCCCTAGCACAGGTAAGCACAGCAGATCAATAAGCCAGTCACCTACATCCATATGCATACCAAGGCGTAATAACGCAAGCCTACCTACTACTGCTGAGTCTCCGCAGCATTAGATAGCCTAACCTGCCCTCCCCCCCTAATCTACGGCATACAGCGGCAGGTACTAACCATGCAGATTATAGTGCTGTCTTACGGCAACACTAAACAAAGCGCAATTTCCCAACCCTTATTCGCTGAGCCCGTTCACAAGCCATTAATCAAAGTACCTGAACTTGGCCCAATACCCCCGTCTGCAGCCTTCCGTCTTCCGCGACGTTCGTATTAGATTCAACTCAGTAAAATCAACTCGGACAGCGTCATCGCTGCATTGTAGCACTGATGGATGAAAAAATAAATAAAAATCATACAATATGTTGTAATACAAAAACTCCCCCCATCACTTATACTAGTGACACTAAGCTAGAGGGAGGAGGCTGCCTGTGTGGTGCATGTACAAGGAGTAGTACATATTTAGATGCATATTCCCCTCAGCTCTCTCGCTGTCTCCTCTCTCCATGTCTGACGAAACTTGCATATTGTGACGCTAACGTGGTCGGGGGGAGAGGGCGGCGGGGGGGTATGATAATAACTTCCATGCAATCGAGCAACTCGGTCACCTACAGTAGTATGGAATCTTACCCCTCCCTTCTTGAACGGCCCCCTCCCCTCGTACATGTTTCGCACATACATACGGCCCAATAATGGAATTAGTCCCAACCCAAACACCCTCCACTTGTCCCGCTTTTATATCTGTGCCATTATGCAGACGTTTTTAAATCTCCGAGCCAGTGGATTTCGGATCCGGCAAATGAGCGCCTGACACGCTCACGAAAGCCGACCCCGTTACAGGAGGATCTGGACTTTGGTGTTCTTTGAACATTCGATCCTGGGACTTAGTAGTACGGCTCTTTTTCTTTTCTTTTCCTATCTTTAGGGATGGGGTGAATTGTGCCGCTTCGTCGGGTTGCTAACTTGCTATGGATTGTGTGATTGGTAAGTTAAACAAATATTCATTCTATGTAGACTATGTTACAGAGCAAAACTCGTCATTGTAGGTTATGGGTATATTGGTATGGTCATAATTGCCGCCCTCGCCGTGTTATGTAAATGTAAAACTGCAAATCTTTGTATATCCGTCATATAACCAGGTATATATCTCATCAAACATTCCAGCCAGGGACAAAATAGCCCGACTGGCACATAACTCTCTTGAAAAGGTAACCGAGGGTAGTAGACCCACGCTTCTGTCATAACACCATGTATTCACCCTCGGCTCGTTTAGCTTGCATCACTTGATGCCAGCGGAATCCATGGTGCCTTGCGACCGGTGCTTGTGTCACGTTTGTCGTGGTCCCGGGATGAAGAGGTGAGCTATCCGAAGAAGCTGACACAGCATCCACAGATGAGTTGGGACAAGGACCACATGACGCGCCGACAGAGTGATCTCCATTCTCGGATGATCCCGGGCTTTCTGTCCAGATCTTTTCGAGAAGTTCTAAGCATGAGAGGTTGTTTAGAAACCCGGAATCTTTAGAGATGTCTTTGCATCGCTCTCGAATAAAAGAACGATGGCTTTCCAGTACACACTCAGAGCCAGTGATGAATAGTGGCCACAGTAAATACACATCTGACTTTACAACCAAGACATGCTGCATCGCACGATGCACAAGAAGTTGAATACGAGGATGGTTGGAGGGTAGGTCTGGATAAGCAAGTCGCTCTGTGTAAAGGATTGCGGAATGGCGAAAAGATTCCGAGATGTGAAAAACATCCTCAAGGTTCTGGGGGGCGACAGTAGTATGGGACGATGGCGACGAAGGGGGTGAAATGTACGCATTGGAACTCATGGATTGAAACGTGAACCCAGTGTTTGACGGCTCGTCGTATCGACTGGTGAGTCGCCATGACTCAAGCTTTTGCCGTATCGAATACCATTCCGCCCAAAAGATGGGTGATACGGGTCGCTTGGCGTGGTCATTGGATCGCAGTGGGCACGGGAGTGCAAGAAAGTAAGGGTTGGTTGACCCGGGTTCGCCTGGATTTAAGGGCCCCGTTGAGTAGTAATATGCCATGGAGGGGGGAGGTGCCGATGAGGGAACGTATACATCTGGAAGAGCCGATGCCCTAGTTTCTCTGTTCTGGCTCAAAAGATTCAGGCGGCCTAGTTGCGCAATGAATTTGAAAAGACTCGGGTCACAGCCCGCAAGGTTCTCAAGCCCCCATTCACCGTCAGAGACTGCGGCGATTTCCAGACAAGTACCACGAAGCTGACTTTCGCGATCGTTCGTGGTAGCCGTCATTGTATCGAACCAGGTAAACATACGAATAAACCATTTCAGCTCTTCTGAGATTCGGGGCGAGTTGCGCATTCGGATGGCCAGTAGCTTCGTCACACCGGCAAACTGGGTCTTGAATTGAGCCACACCGGTATCACATATATGAAACAGACAGAGAACTAGAAGAGTTGCTAGGACAGAATCTGAGAGTCTTTGACACGGATCAGCCAGCTCCATGTTCAAAGCTTTGACAGTCATGCCTCGATGAAAATGCTCCTCTCGCGCATATCCTTCGGGCCCTACGGCGCCATGTTCATCACGGCAAGCTTCATCAGTCAAAGCCCGATGTGCCATTGACGATCGGCGTGCTGGGAGAGTCCGTTCGGTTGGCCGCATCCTGCGCTCGTGTCTTTGTCGTATATTGCTAGTCGACAAGGTTGCAATAGCCTCCTGAAGGGACGAGCTTTCCTGCGCTAACCGTAGTACATACGTGCGAAACGGGTTGGTTGGACCATCGAAAGCCACGATCATCGGCGCAATGACTTCAGCATAGTAACTGATCAGATAACGAAGCCGGGGCGTGCGTCCAACGGAGCGTGCCAGGAGTAGTTGTGACAGCGAGGGAGAGTGACATGTGTTCATATGTAAAGAAGGATTGTCAACGTCTTCCTGCACCCGTTGTTCTTCCGATTCGCCCTCTATTATCTTCGGTTCTGCGAGAGACTTCGAGTCTGACGAATGTGTCGTCACTGCTGTCTGTTCATGCCAAGTTTCTGCTGCAACTGCTGGGCTTTGATAACCAGGTGAAGGATCTAATCTATCCGTAAAATGTACAGAAGGGAGTGCAAGCATCGCATCGTTCAGAGGACTTGTTTGATACGGTTCCGTTTTGATCCACGATTGATCATGCTCTGGTAGGTGGGAGTCGTTGGGCCATATTCGCTGGTCGGTCATACCCACTGCCCAAAAAGAATGTCTGGTATTTTCTGACGCTGGAGAGCATTGCTGCTGTTCATGAGGTAGGGGAGATACAGTCGACGGGCCTGAGGATGGAAATGGCGCAGCGCTGTACGGCGAAGGGAACACTGATGGCAGCCCATGTTCTGTTTTTACTTGTGGATCTAATGGACGACTGGATGGCGAAGGCGTCGCTGCGGGCTGCGACCCTGTCACGGGAAGTGATAACCCTCGGAGCTTTCCCCGACTAGCAACACCTACTCCCCAAGTCAACTTCGTCTTATACCCCGAGCACTCCCGACCATGATCGAGACACTGAGAACAGTAAGGGCGTCGCCGATCGCAGGAAAGGCTTTCTCGAGCGCAAGTGAAGCAATCATCCGGAGCGCCACTGACGACAGTTCTCTTGCGTCTTTTACGAGGTGCCTTATCTGTAGCCGAGGTGGATTTGCGAGTTTGCGATTTGGAAGCCGGCTCCATAATAGGACCCGGTCGAGATGCTATCGAACTGATAGTCTCACGAGGCTCAAACGGTCAGGAACAGGAGGTGCGGAGCAGCGCAGATGGCCCGCGTTGCGGGGTGCCATAGATAATACTAGAGCGATCGACACAGCGGCTAATAGTTTAGGGGACGACTAATATTAGTAGACAAAAGTTGAGAATCAAGTAAGCGGGAGGGGTGGTGCAAAAAATGCAGAAGAGGGGAGATAGCGGTAGTTTAGTTAGTACGGTATATATTATAGTAGTTATTTAGTCAACGAACGTTAGCGACCAATCTGCTGGGTAGCTCGGACTTCGTAACGGGATGGCGATGAGTTGACGATCGTTGCGGCTTTACCCGCTTTTTTAATATGTATTAGTTAAGTGCGAGCCTACGAAGTGGAAATGAGAGAACTTTTTACAACTAACCAGGAGGAGCACCCACCGGTCATGATGATTGGTTCAACCGGAATTGCTCGTTACGAGTTTAAGTATCAAATAGAACGACCTCTACAAAGTAACTCTATGACGCTGCGACCCAACTGCAGTTCCTTGGTAATTGCCACTGAGGGTTTTATTTTTTTTTTACACTTACGGAGTACTTCCTTGAACTTACGTGGATTGTGATGAAAACCTAGTCTTCAAGCATGAAAATCTAAGACAAGTTCAAGATCGCAGTGGACTAAAAAAAATCAAAAAAAAAGGTAAATAAATGTAGTGGTCATGCCAAGTTTAATTATTCAAAGACTAGGAAGTTAAACCGCGCAAGATCACCCAATTGTCACGTGTCAACCGGACAAAAGTCATCGAGTTTTCTGCATTAAAAGTCACCTGCAAGAGTATAACTCCATAATCATATAGATAAAATGCACAATATCCCGACTTTCCGGAGTTAAATAACTCTAGACCCTAGTTCAAGAACCCAGATCGGCCGGCAATACCTCTCCAACTACTAGTACTAATACTGACCCACTCTTCGATCCCCCCGAGTTGAAACCTTGTTGAACGATGAGCAAAAAATATCTTAGAACCCGAGTATTATACATTATTCTTACATTTCCTTTTCAACGGTATGCACGTGGCTGATATACATTTGTTTCTCGTTTATCATTTCCCCCCTCTCTTTTTCTCTTTCCCTTTGAACTTCTTTTGGTTATAATGCTGGTGTGCAACGTATCTGTAGAGGTCCACTTCGAACAATGTCATTGCTTGGAGAAAGTCACACAACCAATGTGCGAGAAGCCATTACTAATGGCACACAAACAATGTCTTTTGTTCTAAAAATGGTATGGTTTACCTATCCCCTTTTGCATTCCTTGATGGATTTTATGGAGACTTGGCTTTGAGTTCATCCACAGACAATCTCCTGTACCTAGGAACCAGAGAAATCCTAAATAGCGCCATCGAATCATCGATATAATTTGAAAGGTCCACAGTTGGGAGACAAGCGATGGTTGATCCCTGTCTTTCGACCTTTCCCCTGGGCTGTTTATTCGTATTCCAAGCTTCACAAAAAGTACCTGTTTATATTCTGCCACCGCCTTTGTCTTAAGGGATTCCAAATGTATACGCTTTGTGCTTTGTCAACCATCCTTCGCATGATCAGTAATGCAATAATCTTTCCCATTAAACTTTCCACTGACATCAACCTCATGTCCACCTCTCAGGCAACCAGCTCACAGGTAACTGAAATAATTTCTCCCCTATGACATCGGACCAGCTAGCCAATCATTAGCACTAGATCGTATTGTCCGCCCGTTGCCTCGGCCGTCTCGGATTGCCGCCTTCCGTGCAAAGAACTCCTGACGGGTTCCTTCGAGCCATCGATCGTTGAATTTGCTCATATTGGCATAGCCCCTCCTAGTTTGATTGTATCTGTGACTAAAAGCCATTTAACAATTCCAGACATTGGGTTTGCTCGACCAGTTTCTTAGACCTGTTGTGTCCCCGACACGACTGGGGCGGTATAAACAATTTCATTGGCGTTCCGTATACAAACTGGTTAGATTGTGATAAATCGCTCGTCGATCGTGGTCGCAACCACGAAGATGTCAGTCTTCCGACCAGGTCGGTTGAGAACCCTTCTTTGCGCATCAGCTGCATTGATCCTCATCTGTACCTTCTACTTGTATTGGACTCCACCTCCCGCGTCAACGGTTCCTAGCACTGCCTTTGAGGTTCCTCTCACCGAGCGCCAAAGTGCCTTCTGGAAGGTATTGAAGGTGATTCTAGATACGCATGCGCCCAATTGCCCTTCTCCCACACTTCGACTTCCCGTGGATGCGAAGCATTTTAATGCTACAGCATCCGATCCTCGTCCCGATTACATCCTTCTCGGTAATGAGGAATTACAGGCGATGAAGGATGCACACGCAAGTTATATCAATGATGTGAAGAACACAAGGAAATTGCGACCTGTCCATGCCCCTGGGACACGAGGTCTGATATCGACTGCTGGGGGGTCATATCTACCCGTTTTTCTGTCATCCCTGCGGATGCTGCGACGTACGGGGTCAACGCTCCCCGTAGAGGTGTATATGAAAGACGCGACCGAATATGAGAAAAGCATCTGCACAAATGTTCTTCCTGATCTGGGTGCTAAGTGCCTGATTCTTTCCGACATTGTAGGAAAAGACACAATCCAGCATTATCAGCTGAAGGTTTTTGCCGTGCTCTTTTCCTCGTTCGAAGAAATTATTTGGATGGACGCCGACTGCTTTCCCCTGGACAAGCCCGAGATACTGCTCAACCATGAACCATTCACGTCTACCGGAATGGTAACTTGGCCCGACTTTTGGGCATCCTCAATTTCTCCCCTGTACTTTGAAATTTCCCAACAAGAGATACCCCCAATGACAGAAAGACAATCATCGGAGACTGGAGTATTCCTCATCTCCAAAAAGACGCACTACCTCACCTTGTTACTGGCTGCTTATTATAATTATTACGGGCCATCACATTACTTTCGATTACTATCACAGGGCGCTGCGGGCGAAGGGGACAAGGAAACGTTCATTCAAGCTGCGACAGCAGTGGGCCAACCTTTCTACGCGGTTAGTGAGAGAGTTCAAGCACTTGGCCGTCATAAACCGGATGGTTTTTCCGGGTCGGCTATGGCACAGTCGGATCCGATTGGAGATTATGCTTTGACCAGTCAAGGCAAGTGGAGAGTGCAGGATCCTTCAGTAGATAGGCCACCTCGTGTATTCTTCGTCCATGCCAATTACCCTAAGTTTAACCCAGCGGAGTATATATTTGGGGATAAGTGGGAAACAGCGCCCACTCTCCGACCGGATGGCACGGAAGGACGCGCGTGGACAGCACCCGAGGATGTCCTTCGTCGGTTTGGGTTAGACATTGAGAAAGCCTACTGGGAGGAAATCAAAACACTCAGCTGCGACCCCGAAATAAAGTTTAAGACTTGGAAAGCAAAGACGGAAGTTTGCAAGAAAGTCGAGAGCTACTGGGATACGGTTTTTGCGGAACCACATGAAGATGATCCTAAATTTGTGGAAGAAGGCTGAATGAGGACATCTACTCCAAGTCCAAGTTGATTTCCATAGGCTTACCCGATGCCACGCAGAGAAACAACGAGAGATGAGGAAAGATACCGGTGGTATATTATATGATCATCGTGGTTATGGTTATTGGCGCGCCTGAGATCTCAGGCCTATGACACGCTGCTTACGATACAACGACATGGCATATTATAACTGTACTTTATACTATTCTTAATGTTGCATATTTGCGGATTGACAGACGATCTAGAACGATATACAACTTCTGCATCTTCAAAGATGAATCCCATTATTTTGTTAACCGGTAAATGCTAGAATTATACAAACGCCGCATACAACCAAATTGCGGACTGAACACAAGCATAACCCGTCATTACACCATTACTCCAAAATGCTAATTTATTTTTTGATGCCCTTTTCTCTCAGTCTCTGCTCATCTTCCGCCTTGAGCTCTGCATCAATCTTGGCTCCTTTCGACGGCTCATTGCCGTGCATCTTGGCCTAAACAGTGAAGTCAGTAACTGCACATTCACCCCGATGACTAGGACCGAGCATACCGGCTTAGTGGGGTTCTGTTTGCTAATCTCCGCCTCGGGGTCGACGTCATGGTTGTGGTGATGGCTGGGATCAGGCTGCTTCTCACGAGCAGCGAGCTTGTTGGCAATTGAGCGGTTGTCCTCTGCTCTCAGTCAGTATCAGTCTATGATCAATTGGCTCCAATGGAGGGTCAGAAAGGAGGAAAGAGGAAGTTCAAACAGAACATACTTGAGTCCAAGTTCTGGTGGCTGTGCCTCTCGCCCTCGTTGTAGCGCTCCTGCACATTGATCTCAGACTGAGGCTGGTTGCGCTGGTCACCGGCTTCGTAGACGGAGCGGCTACCGACACTCGACTGGCCTTGAGACATTATGATGATTGAATAGGAAGAGGATGAAAGACGAAGAAATTAGAACGGTAGTGGTAAAGGAGTACTTGAGTTCTGGGGTATTGATAGAATTGAATTAGAGTGTTGCTGTTGTGGTTCTGGTTGTTAGTAGGGTTCTTTATACTACGTTGGATCACTATGTTGTGATGTCATGGGTGAAGTCGCTGAGATCATAGTGGGGCGCCATTACAACAGTATCTGGAAGGGGTTGCTCCGTTCTGCCCTGTTTGCTTGGATCATCAGTGATGTAGGTAGAGGAACTCTGGTTCTTAATTTTATTTTCTTTTATATAATTCTATCTTTTCGAGGGTGTGATGTGCTTGTATGTTTTGGGTATCGGTGGAAGATTTGAATTGTTTGGTTTGATTGCTACTATTTTCTTACACTGTACCTTACCTAACTGTGAAACTATGGTCTTGAGTGGTTTAGATGTGTTACATTACTGTTTTTAATAATTTTGTTTGTTTGCTGGGTTAAAATGAATACATCCCTTACTGTATATTCCCAATGTCCATTCTTCGCAATGCCAGCACGCAAACAAGAGGGGTACCCCTCAAAACCCCCCACCAATGCTGTTTCAACAGATTCCGATCTCGGTCTACATACCTCAATCACCCACCTAACAAGGGGTTTCTGTCCCTCTCCCCGTCTCCCTCTCTAGCAACTCCAACCCCAATAAACAGAAGCAAAATACCAGAAACCCCCCCACTGCACAAGAAAATGTCCACCCAGCACACCCCCCCGACAATAGACCCAAAATACCACGACCTCTTCAAGAGCCTAGAAACCCACTTCCAAACCAATACCGCCATCCCCGCTGAGAAATGGTACATCCTAGCCATCGCGACCCTGGTCGCAGGCCCGGACCCCGAACGCGCCGACCAGCTCTACCTCTACCTCACGCAACAAGAAGCATACCGCGCCCCGTCCGACCGCCAAGCGCTCATCCGCCGTCTCCGCGAAGCCCTCTTCAAAAGCATCATCATCGTCGGCGTGTGCAAGCCCATCGAAGCCATCCTGGCCATCGGCAAGTACGAGCGCGACGAGGACAAGGACTACACGTTTACGCGGGACGGGTGGCAGAGCGACGGGGCGAACCATGAGCGCGGCACGGCCTGGTTGGAGAAGCTGTACGCCCGGAACACGACCGGCACGCTGGACTTCTTCCGGGCGCATCGCGACTTCGCCTGGTTGTCGACGGATATTACGTACGGGCTGTTTCTGTCAGATAGAGCGGTGCTGGATGATTTGGATACGCAGCTGGTGGTTTTGCCGGCTATTATGAGCCAGAACTTGAAGAATGAGACTCATTGGCATATTCGGGGGACGCGGCGTTTGGGGGTTTGTATGGCTGATGTTAAGGTTGTTTGGGAGTGTGTGAAGATTACGGCGGGGTTTTATGGCGTTGCGTTGGATAAGGTGCCTACTGTTGAAGAGGTGGAGCCTGATGTTTGATTCTTCTTTCTTTAACAGGGGATAGTGTTTGGTGTTGACTCCGAGGTGTTTATAAATTATGGTAGTAGATTCATGTACATAGATCTGGTTCTACTCATGTACATGGATAAGCATGTATATGTTATCTTTGTCTGGTGGATATATGATTTAAACTGTAGGTTATAAATACGAACTATATTTCTATAATATAGCTCTTTCAAACCACTACTAACATTCTATACCAGGACTAAGTATATACTCGGATGGCCCGCGAATCAAAAACGGTTTAGCGGCGGAGCAACTTTTATCGCCCGCCGACAAATCCCAAATCTACCATAACTACCCCAGAGCAACCCCTCCAATTCTTCACTCATCAACCCCTCACAAGCACCACAATGGTTAAACGCAAGCAGGTCAAAGACGGCGACGTCGAAATGGGGGGTACTGACCCCCGCGTTGGCGATGACTCCGACGAGGTATTCATTATCCCATACATTGATTTTTTCTAGCTTAAAACTTCTACCTGACCCTATTTTATCATGATGATGATGATGATTATTATACAATGCTAATTTCACAAGGAAATGGACATCGTCAACGTCGACTTCGAATGGTTCGATCCCCAAGAGATCGATTTCCACGGCCTCAAAATTCTCCTGCGCCAGCTTTTCGATACAGACGGACAGATATTCGACATGTCGGCATTGGCGGACATGATTCTGGCGCAACCACTGCTCGGCTCCACGGTCAAAGTCGACGGCAATGAATCCGATCCGTATGCCTTCTTGACCGTGCTCAATCTCCAAGAACACAAGGTAAGCATCACCCAGATACACTTTTCTTTAGTGTGTATGGGGGGGCGAAACCCAGGAAAGCCCGATCGCTAATAATGGACGCAGGATAAACCCGTCATCAAGGACTTAACAGCCTACCTTGCGCGCAAAGCGTCGTCGAACCCGTCTCTCGCCCCCATTTCGCAGCTTCTTTCTCAGACGCCCGTGCCCCCGATCGGACTGATTCTTACGGAGCGCATGATTAACATGCCGTCGGAGGTCGTGCCGCCTATGTACACTATGCTGATGGAGGAGATTGCCTGGGCAATTGAGGAGAAGGAACCGTATACTTTCTCGCATTATCTGATTGTGTCGAAGACGTATGAGGAGATTGAGTCGAAGCTGGATATGGAGGATGCGCGGCCGCAGAAGAAGAAGAAGAAGTCTGGGGATAAGGGCGAGCGGTTCCATTTCCATCCGGAGGATGAGGTGCTGGAGAGACATGCTGTGTGCGCTGGGTCCTTTGAATACACGCATAAGCATGACGATGGGCATTCGGACTCGAAGCGCGCGTTCCAGGAGCTGGGTATCAAGACTGGGGGTAGTTTGATGCTGCTTGATGCGAATAAGCTGGAGGGCGCGGTTAAGGATATGACGAATTATATGAATCCCCAGGTATAGAGGGTTTGGTATGGTTTTATGACATATATAAATAAAAGTTGTTTGGCGCTTTTGGTCCATAGCGTGTCTATATACCGGGTTCAATTGATTAATCTCTATCTTGTTTTGGTATTCTCCGTGCCGCGTTTACAGTTCTTGATCGTGACTCTGTCCCATTGTTTACTCCCATTGAGTACCCTTTAGACGTTGCATAAGGTAATCAACCTCAACGACCTTGGTCAAGGGAATAACATATTCCTAAAACAAGTTAGCACACTCTCAAACCACAAACCAAGACCAAAAAAAAAAAAAAAAAAAAAAAAAAAAAAAAAAAAAAAAAAAAAAAAAAAAAAAAAAAAAAAAAAAAAAAAAAAAAAAAAGAAGAA
>ML742338.1:0-29807 GCA_009193465.1 Aspergillus avenaceus
AAAAAAAAAAAAAAAAAAAAAAAAAAAAAAAAAAAAAAAAAAAAAAAAAAAAAAAAAAAAAAAAAAAAAAAAAAAAAGAGAGAGAGAGAGAGAAAAGAAAAAGAAAAAGAGAAAAAGCCCAGCTCTGGGACTACCGGTAAGCAATACCACCGGTCGCGCGGAAGGAATGATTGTTGGTGGATTAGAGATATAAGGTGACCGAGAAACCTCCACCGGATTGCCGGACTGCGGGACCTCAACATTGTCTGTTGGTTGTTTTTAGTTTGTGTGTCTGATTCAATTAAATAACGGTCTCATTCCCCCCCCCCGGTCTGAGACTAAGGTTCCCATAGTATTTCTCTCTTCTCCATCTAGTCTCCTCTGTTTTCCTTTTTTTTAATACTTATTTTTATTTTCCCTTCTTCTCTTTTTTAAAACCCTTTCCCTCCCCTCCCCCCCCTCTCTCTTTCCCCATTTACAATTCTATTTCCATACCTACTCCAAAGAATTCCATTACTTGAAAACTTTCTTGGAGGAGTTCCCGTATTATACCCACTTTGTCTCTTCCAGAGTATTGTTGTAATTAATTAGTCTTTGAAACGGTAAGTTTAACCATCGTTGTGTCTGCGCCACTTGCCTCTTTGCTGACTTCAGCTCGTGAACTAGATTTGACATTCTCTCGACTATACTCGAGAATTGTCGCCTTTATATTATTGTTTCTCTTTGCAGAATTCAGCCTACCTTGAAACAGATCTATCAACATGGCCGACGGCAATGTTATGCCTCCTAAACCCTCTGTGGTATGAGAATACCTACCACTCAAAACTTAGTATCTCCTCCGGGTACCTTGGCTAACTAGCTCGGTTCAGGTTTTGGAAGCCCACGAGGTCGACACTTTCCACGTTCCCAAGGCATTCTACGAGAAACACCCGACAGGCACTCATTTGAAAGATTTGGATGAATACAAGACCCTCTATGAAGAATCAATTCGCGACCCCCAGACTTTTTGGGCCCGCAAGGCTCGTGAACTCCTCACTTTCGAGAAAGACTTCCAAACTACTTTGAGTGGATCTTTAGAGAATGGCGATACTGCCTGGTTTGTCGAGGGTCGTTTGAACGCTGCATTCAACTGCGTGGATCGCCATGCCCTGAAGAACCCCGACAAGGTCGCAATCATCTATGAGGCTGATGAGCCTAATGAAGGTCGTAACATCACCTACGGAGAATTGCTGCGTGAGGTGTCCCGCGTTGCTTGGGTCCTGAAGCAGCAGGGCGTGAAGAAGGGTGATACAGTCGCCATCTATCTTCCCATGATTCCCGAGGCCATTATCGCTTTCTTCGCCTGTTCTCGCATTGGTGCTATTCACTCCGTGGTGTTTGCAGGATTCTCCTCCGACTCCCTCCGTGATCGTGTCATAGACGCCGGTTCTAAAGTTGTTATCACCTCCGACGAGGGCAAGCGTGGCGGAAAGGTTATTGGAACTAAGCGCATTGTGGACGAGGCTTTGAAGCAGTGTCCAGATGTTTCCAGCGTGCTCGTCTACAAGCGGACTGGCACCGAGGTCCCCTGGACCGCCGGCCGTGACATTTGGTGGCACGAGGAGGTGGAGAAGTACCCCAACTATTTCCCTCCTGAGCCGATGAACTCCGAAGATCCCCTGTTCCTGCTCTACACGTCCGGTTCCACTGGAAAGCCAAAGGGTGTGATGCACACTACCGCCGGTTACCTCGTCGGTGCCGCTATGACTGGCAAGTACGTCTTCGACATCCATGACGATGACCGCTTTTTCTGTGGTGGTGATGTCGGTTGGATCACTGGCCACACCTACGTTGTCTATGCACCCTTGCTTCTGGGATGTGCCACCGTTGTCTTCGAGAGTACTCCTGCGTACCCTAATTTCTCTCGTTACTGGGATGTCATTGAAAAGCACCAGGTGACTCAGTTCTATGTTGCTCCCACTGCTTTGCGTTTGTTGAAGCGGGCTGGAGACGAGCACATTCACCACAAGATGGCGCATTTGCGTGTCCTTGGCTCCGTCGGTGAGCCCATTGCTGCAGAGGTTTGGAAGTGGTACTTTGAGAAGGTCGGAAAAGAGGAAGCACACATTTGCGATGTACGAATCCCGCCCCTTTTTTTTTTTCTTTTTTCTCTCTCTCTCTCTCTCTCTCTCTATCCCGAGTTTGAAGCATCTGTACTGACTAATAATTTTGTAGACTTATTGGCAGACTGAGACTGGCTCGAACGTCATCACTCCTTTGGGTGGAATCACCCCAACAAAACCCGGCAGTGCCTCTCTGCCATTCTTTGGTGTGGACCCCGCCATCATTGATCCCGTTTCCGGGGAGGAGATCTCGGGTAATGATGTCGAGGGTGTACTTGCCTTCAAGCAGCCCTGGCCTAGCATGGCCCGTACTGTGTGGGGTGCCCACAAGCGTTACATGGACACCTACTTGAATGTCTACAAGGGCTACTACGTATGGAAGCCCCCAAATAATTGAAAAAAAAGGTTGAGACTAATCCGCTGTATAGTTCACTGGAGATGGCGCAGGCCGTGACCATGATGGCTACTACTGGATCCGTGGTCGTGTTGACGATGTAGTCAACGTGTCTGGACATCGACTGTCCACCGCTGAGATCGAAGCCGCCCTTATCGAGCACCGTAAGTTTTGCGAAATTGAGAACCTAAAATTCCTGATGCTAACCGGAACAGACATGGTCGCAGAAGCCGCCGTGGTCGGTATTGCCGATGAGCTTACTGGCCAGGCTGTCAACGCATTCGTTGCTCTGAAAGAGGGCAATGAGACAAACGAGCAAGTCCGGAAGGATTTGGTCATGCAGGTTCGTAAGTCAATTGGACCATTCGCTGCGCCCAAGGCCGTTTTCGTTGTGGACGACCTTCCCAAGACTCGCAGCGGCAAGATCATGCGTCGTATTCTGCGGAAGATTTTGAGCGGTGAAGAAGACAGCTTGGGTGACACTTCGACGCTGTCTGATCCCTCTGTGGTTGACCGGATCATTGAGACTGTCCACACTGCTCGGGGCAAATAGATGGGGATCTGGTATGACTGATGAAGAAAGTAAGAAAAGAGAAAAGAAAAAAAAAGATGAAAAGAAACCAGAGCATGATATGACGAAGTGAACCTTTCTTTATTCAACACAAACGGTACAAAGTCTTTTATTCCTGAAGGCAAACTTATTTATTTTTATTATTATTTTTCTATTTCGATTGTTCTGATTCAGCTTGATTTTGTTCTGTGATTCCCGTGATGCCTCGAGAAGCGATGTATTTTGCTTGATATGTGTATCATTGTTTTATTTCTCCAACTAGGATCTCAAATGTTTACATCCCATTTATATTCATATCTGAGTATTCTAATGACCCCCACATGATGGATTTATTCATGAGTATTTTCCTGCTTTGTAGGAAGGTTGTACGCAGCGTAGACGTAAGAGATTCAGCGCCCTTACAGTGGGGTCGGTGGAGATCGAGCATCTCAATGTGATGATTATTACTGGGACAAGCACTTAGAATTTAGATACATTGGAGTCTAGTGTATACTCCGTACTTCCAAGCTTTGGAAGATCCGCCGGCTGCCACCAATCACAAACAATGATCACCTTCTTTGAAAATGTGCCGAACAGACACTATATTTACTGAGATCCCATGAACGAAATTTCAGCTTTTGATAAATTATGGGGCTCTGGGTCACTCGGCAAGGTATAATCTGCAGGATCCATCTCTCGTATGACTTGGCTTTCCACAGTGACCGCCACTACTAGGGCATTCACTCATGATTAGTTGTTACTCTTTCGGATGTCAGCGCACTTGCATAACACCCCTGCTTGTCTATGTGTTGGTCTGTAGCGCAATTGTAAGCTACTATTAATGAGATTATAAATACTAAATGAATTGCCACTGTAAGTACTTGCATATTTTGTTTCTTTGTCTCCCCCACCCTCTCATTTTTTGTGATATTTATTTTGCTTCCCCTCCCTTCCTTCCAACCCTAAAATCCATCAGGAATGAGGCCTTCTTCGCCGCACATGCTCCCAGTGGGAGCACCCAACCCACCCACTGAGAAGCATGTGAGTTGTGGCTCAATCTTAGTTTTGCCCTTCTCTACATACGGTGCTAATAAAAAAACTACTTGTAGTCTGTGAGCGTATCTTTGCCGACATGGGAGTCCGTCGCTGCCTGGGGTCGACGAGAGCAATGGCTACTCGACTTGCTGCACACCTGTTATCCAAGGTTAGTGATTCAGGCTAATTCTATGAGTTCACTGGCTTAGTTCATATAGGTTTGAGATGCATTCATCTATTCGGAAACTAATGAATGCCGTATGCGCCCGACTGCGTACTCCTGAGGGTATCAGCTGTTTTATTTTCCCCTCAGCCGATGCCTTGTCAAGATGCAAATCCCACTTGAATACTGAACACCCCGACCAACCGATTCAGACAGTGAAGTTTGTACCGCATCAGTCGGCTGACAAAGAGGTTCTTCGGTGGGCCCCCTTTTTTGCCATTCTCTTACCCCAGCAGTGTTTGTCTTCTGCGAAACATTTCTGGAAAGTGTTCGGAGATGGCATCACTGGTCGTCATGCAGAGTACTGTCTTGAGGAGTTTCCTTTTATGAAATTGGACTCAGAAGATGCCACTTTCGAAACACCGGCTCTGTGCAAACAACGTATAAAGGGTGATCAGCAGTGGATAGATTCAGCTGCGGCTGAGAAGGATTCTCTTCGAAAGCAGATCGCACGGCTGGCCACTTCTGACCGGCCTGACTTTCAACCTGTGACCCGCCGTGAGGTATTCCTTTATCCCAAGGGGATGTGTGCTATTGCAGCCGTGGCTAGGGCTTTAGTGCCTGCCGATCTGAGCCGTTCTGAAGCGGTGATCTACGGGTTAGTTTGCAATTCAGTATGACCCGAGCCGATAGAGGCTAACCTAACAATCCTGTAGCTGGCCATATGCTGAAACTCCGCAATGTGTTGGAGAGAGCAACTACCAGCGATCTACCCTGCTCAGTGCCGGGAGTAAGCAAGAACTAGATGAGCTGGAAGCGTCCATGGCCGCTGGGCGTCGTATCCAAGTCTTATTTTGTGAATTTCCTTCGAACCCACAACTACGCTCTCCCGACCTCCCACGAATCCACGCCTTGGCCAGAAAATATGACTTCATGGTAGCGGTCGATGACACTCTCGGCACCTTTGTCAATATTGACATTTTACCGTACGTGGATATTGTCATGACCAGTTTGACTAAGATATTCAGTGGCTTTTGCAATGTGATGGGTGGAAGGTAATATTTATCATGTGGAAAACCGAGAGGCTGTGTTCTAATCTGACTGAGATACAGTGTCGTGATCAACCCTCAGTCAACCAACTACACCACTATTCACTCTGCACTCGCAACTCTCCATGAAGATACCTACTTTCCGCTTGATGCTATGATCATGGCCCAGAATGCGTCTGACTTTGAGACACGAGTCAGTCGGTGCAACGCCAACGCCCTTGCAGTTGCCAACTTCCTCACGACCCACCCGTTAGTCGCTCGCGTGTACTATCCCAGCTTAGTCCCCTCTCGTCCGTACTATGACCAGGTGCGTCGCAAGGACGGTGGATATGGATATTTGTTAAGTATCGTTTTCCACCACCCGGAGATAGCTGTGCGCTTCTATGATGCACTGGACATGTGTAAGGGTCCCAGTGTTGGGACAAATTTCTCATTAGCAATCCCGTACAGTTTGCTTGCTCATTTCCATGAGCAAGACTGGGCGGAGTCAGAGGGTGGGATAGAGAAATATATGGTTCGAATTAGTGTTGGCATGGAGAGAGAAGAAGATATAATTGCACGGGTTCAAGACGCCTTGACAGCTGCGACAGTGAGCTTGAACTGAATCATAGACCTTTTTTTAAGATATATAGATAGATATCTATATATAAATTTAGGCTCTGGTTTCTTTCGTGATTCAAATTGAACTGCTGCCCAATTTAGATGAGTTGATGACAGTATAGAAAAAGAGAGAGAGACGGAAGGGGAAAGTTCGCCTGTCAGGCATTCATAACACGTGACCGTACCGGACCATTACGGGACCATACGTAAGATTCCTCCGGTACATAGGGGAACGTGCGAAATACCCAGTTTTGCTCTGGTAAGCGAAGGGAGTGACGGTAACATTGACAACCTTCTTCTTAACTTTCTCTCTCTCTCTCTCACCCGCTCTTTCTCTCACCTACGCTTTTCTCTTTACCGGTGCGCGTGCTTTCCTCAGCGGTCCTATCTGCTTCATCCCCCTCCCCTCATCTTACCTTCTCTTTCTACCCTTTTCTTAATTCTAATTTAAGGATCGCTCACATCTTTATTTAGACGGCGGTTACCCGTCTAAAAGCTGGTGTGGATCCTTTTGTTTTTTCCAAAATAAATCAAACAGATTTCTTTTTCCTGCGCGTCGAGCCCTTTCGAGTACCACACCCCCCTCTTCATCGAGTGGAAGTGCGCTCTGATTGATTCGCCTGCTACGATTCAAGTGGGAACTGCGACCGCATCTTTCGCGCGGATTTAATACGGTCTACGGCCGACTTCGGACGGATGAGCCCTTAAGGATCAGTTTATAGCACATCATGTCTTTCGGCGGATTCGGAACCGGAGGCGGAGGGTTCGGTACAAACAACCAGAGCTCCGGGTTTGGAACCGGCTCTGGCTTTGGGGGGACGAGTTCTGGAGGAGGTAGGTTCATTTGTCCACCTTGAAATCGCTGTGAATTTTCTATGCCTTCCACCTGTGACGTCTCTCTTTCCGTCCTGGGATTTCCACTGGCCTTCAACTATCGGCCCCGGTTTTTTTTTTGGGTGCTTGGGATTTCGACGCACCATGGCTCCATCTAACCCGCCAACTCCCAAACACACCACGGACGCTATCAACACGAGGGCAACACAGTGGCGCCACAAGAGAAGGGATCGCAGCTAGATTACAGTCTCTGACAGCATCTTCCCCGTCATCTAGGCTTTGGATCTACTTCGTCACCTTTTGGTGGCGGTGGTAGCACATCAGGCAGTGGCCTGTTTGGAAATAACTCCAGTAGCTTCGGTTCCGGTGGAGGTACGTGTTCATGACGATGTCCTCATCAGCTTGGCGATCCTTTCTCTTTCACCATTATCGCCTATGGAATGGATCTTTCGGTCTGGGGTTACGGTAACCCTGGAAGCCTTGGGCCTTAACACCACCATGGACCGCTCAGCGCACATTCGTTGATGTGATATGTTTGGTGCTTTGTCAACTTGATCAATTCATCGACGCATATTGATTGCTCTAGCCACTGGGATTCCGTGTGCGAGGACATGCTCTTCTTCTTTTTTTTTTTTTTCTCTCTTTCAACGCGAGGCGCTAATGTGGTGACACTAATGTATTGATTTCCCATCTAGGATTTGGATCGAATACGAACAATCAGTCAGGTTCACTATTCGGATCCCAAAACCGCACCAGCGGCTTCGGAACGGGAACCTCAGCTGGCGGCAGCCTATTCGGAGGCGGCGGAACGTCCACGACTGGTACTGGCGGAGGCTTCGGAGGCTTCGGGTCTACTTCGAACAGCGGCGGAGGATTTGGAAGCTCGAACAACACTGGTGGCGGCCTCTTTGGTAACAAGACGGGCGGGGGCTTTGGCGGCTCGACTGGCACTACAACAGGCGGGTTTGGCACAAGTGGCGGATTTGGAACCGGAGCCGGAGCCGGAGCCGCAACTGGCACTGGCACTGGCACTGGCACTGGAGCGTTTGGCAGTGGAACAGGAACTGCCTTCCAGCAAGCCGTCCCCCCTTCAGATGGTACTGGGAGCACCCCGTTCAATGCTTTTACCGAAAAGGATGGCAACACCAGTGTGACCAATCACTACCAGAGTATCTCGTTTATGCAGCCGTACAGTAAATATTGCTTTGAGGAACTGCGCCTGGGTGATTACCAACAGGGTCGTAGGTTTGGAAACGGTAGTGGACAGCCTTCTGGTGCCTTTGGAAACTCGGCTTTTGGAGGGTCTGGTTTTGGTCAGCAGCCGCAGCAACAGTCTACTGGTTTCGGCAGCACTGCTTCTCCTTTTGGTGGTACCAGTGCTCCTTCGGCCTTCGGTAGTCAGACACAGACGACTGGTGGATTTGGCTCCACTTCTACCAACCCGTTGTTCGGAGCCTCCAAGCCAGCGACTTCCCTGTTTGGTGGAGGCGGTACTTCAACCACAGGGACATCGCAGCCCAGCATGTTTGGTGGGACTACTTCGACTGCCGGTGGCTTTGGAAGCACACCGAACACCAACACTGGAGGTGGCTTCGGGTCCGGTGGTTCTTTGTTTGGCAACAATAACAACAACACCCAGCAACAGAATAAGCCTTTGTTTGGCGGTGGTAGTACATCTACTGGAACAGGGTTCGGTGGTTTTGGCCAGCAAAATACGAGCACATCTTCACCCTTTGGCGGCACTGCAGCCACTTCCTCCCCATTCGGCGGCAATCAACAGCAGACCGGAGGAAGCGCCTTCGGCGGGTTCGGACAACAGAACCAGCAGAATCAGACCCAACCCCAGAATAAGGGATTATTTGGTGGTGGTTTTGGATCGAACACTCAACAGCAGCAGTCATCGACGCCTAGTTTGTTCGGTGGTACGGGCGCCAACACCAACACCGGAGGCTCCTCCCTATTTGGTGGGAATAACCAGCAGCAATCTACTGGTGGTTCGATGTTCGGGGGCGGAACCCAGCAATCCGGAACTGGCTCTCTCTTTGGCGGTGGTACTCAGCAACAAGGCCAGAAGAGTTTGTTCGGTACCGGCACAACAGCTACAGGAACTGGTACGAACACACTGGGCGGATTTGGAAACACTCAGAATCAGCAAACCGGGACCGGTAGCCTGTTTGGGGGCAACCAGAATCAGCAACAGCAAAAGCCCAGTCTCTTTGGAGGCACCGGCACTGGTGGCTCCTTGTTCGGAGGTGCCGGTACAACAAATCAGAGTGCCGGCTCCTCGCTTTTTGGAGCCCCACAGAATCAACAACAGCAACAAACGGGTGGACTGGGCCTGGGCACCTCAAGCCTCTTCGGCGCCTCACAACCGGCACAAGGCCAGCAGTCTCAGCAGTCTCAGCAGCCAGTGCCTGGTAGTTTACAGGCGTCCCTACTGGACCCAAACCCGTATGGGAACCAGTCCATCTTTTCGGGTCTGCCAGCACCAAGTGCCCCTAGCCCAGGTCCATTGGCGACGCCGCTCTCCTCATCCGTCAAGCAGAAGCAGCGCACTCCATTGCCTGTTTACAAGATCACACCTAATGCCGCCAACCGACTGGTCACGCCGCCTAAGCGTCAAGGATATGGGTTCTCCTACTCATCCTACGGATCTCCTTCCAGCAGCACTAGTACTCCTAGTGGACTTGGTAATAGCCTTCTGGGAGGGAGTTTGCGCAGCAGTGTCAACGGCAGCCTTGGACGGAGTAATTTCAGCAAGAGTTTCTCCACCAGCAATCTCCGCAAGACCTTCGATCCAGAGACCGACAGTGTGTTGTCTCCGGGCGCCCTTTCCTCTGGCTCGTCCCGTCTATCTAGCGGTAACCTGAAGCGCCTTACCATTGATCGTAGCCTCAGGAACGATTTGTTCTCGCGTCCTGCCAGTACCCCTGCGGCCCCCATTACAAACGGCGACGATGCAGCCCAACCTGTGGACAAAGGCAAGAAGAAAGTTAGTTTTGAGTCCGCAGATGATATTACTGGCGCTGAGATTGTTCCGGTACAATCTCAAACTCCAGAGCCTACGCCTGAAGAGCTGGGTTTCCTGCGCTCCATTCGTAAGAGCAATACGGTTAACGGCATCAATGGCCTGAAAGAGAATGGCGCCCAGCCCGAGATGGAGTCGGTCCGTGGCAATGACCTCGCGGTGGTTCCAGAGGATTCGCAGCAAGTTGCAGCTGTTGATAGTTCATCACGACTTCCCTTCACTCCCGGCGGAGACCCACAGCCCGGCGAGTATTGGATGAAGCCAACCCGGGCTGAGCTCAACAAGATGAGCCGTGAGCAGCTGAAGCATGTCGACGGCTTCACTGTTGGCCGCCAACGATGCGGTCAAGTGACGTTCGGTGAACCCGTTGACTTGACAACCATTGATCTTGATCAAATATTCGGCGGTCTTGTTGACATTGGTGTGCGAAAAATAACGGTGTATCCAGATGAAGCGATCAAGCCTCCCAGAGGTAAAGGCCTTAATGTCCCGTCCATTCTTCGAATCGAGAATTCTTGGCCCCGCGGCAGAGACAAGAAGTCCCCATCGCCTCTGACTAGTGGACCCCTCTTCGAAAAGCATGTCGACCGCTTGGTGAAGGTCCACAACACCGAGTTCATTGATTATGAGAAGCAGACCGGCACGTGGGTGTTCAAGGTGCCCCATTATACCACGTATGGCCTTGATTATGATAGCGATGATGATGAAGGTGAGAGCCTCAACCAAAGCACTTTGAGTGCTGCTCCTGACACTCCGACTCCGAAGGCTCATACCCCCGCCAATCTCGATAATACCGTAGCCTCGGAGCAGATGTCCACCTACTCGATGGATGATTCCTTTCTGGGTTCGGTGGCTGGAGTCGACGATGACACTTTCGACTTCAAAAAACGCAAATTGGTCCCCGGGGCCTTCGGCAACCAAGCAATGGAGATAATGGATGATGAACGCTCAATCTCCGTAGATGAGGAGTCTTTTTTAGGGGAAGGCTCCACGGGTTCAACTACTGAGCAAGAAGGTGACGATGTCACTGAGAGCCAGCAGTCTGGCGAATCAGAAGTTGAATTGGATGAGGATGAGGAAATGGACATGGCAGGTACATTTCCTTCTCTTCGTCACACCGTGGAGCGTGATGACACCAAAAGTACCGGCAGCCTCGAAGAAAACACCCAGCCCGTCTTGAAACCGTGGAGTACGCCTCCAAAGGCGCGCCTCGACCTTAGCGGCGACTGGGCTGAACACTTGCAACGGACCATTAGCCCCAGGAAGCAGGATCGTAATGCACTGCGTGAGATCCAGGCGAATGCTTTCACGGACAGGCCCCTCCACGAGAACGCCCCGCAAGAAGCTACTGCTACAGACACCCAACAAAAAGGCTTTGCGACCAGCATTGACTTGATGAATTCGCTGTTCCAACAACCGCGGAAACAAGCTGTGTCGCCTGTGAAGACACGGGCTGCGCAACCCAAAGGTTTTGAGGTATGACCCCTATATCTTGCAACCTCCTGCTTGACCCTTGAAGATATCTACTAAGCATGCTATTGTAATAAATGGCGAGCTGTATTCGGATTTCCCCCCCCCACCCCCCCCCCCCCCCCCCACTAAATGGTATACGAACTAACGTTGTTCTTTGCAGTGGCCGTACAACAAAAAGCCAAAGACATTCGCTGGCGATTCCAATGAATTGAGCGGCGATGATATTGCCTTCCACCATTCATTCAAGCCTCGATGGGGGCCTGCGGATAGCCTTTTGTGCGCCAAAAATGAGATGGCAGATGCCAACAGGAAGGACGACCGATGGGAACAAAAGCTCTCTATCACAAGCGAAGGGCGGGATGTTGTATTGCTTACCCTCAGCAAGACACCCGAGTCCAATCAGATGCTGGATGCTCAGAAGAGACTTTCCACGATAAATTATACTGATGGGGCACCCTTGGCACGTCTGGCGAAGACCGATTTCAAAGAGTTCGAACGAGCGTCATCTAGCTTAGTGGACTCCGATCATGAGAGAACACTCTGGCGGTTAGCGAACATCTTGTTCAATGACGACATCGAAGATGATATCTCCGGTGGCGTGCCACATGAGCTTCGGCCCAAACTCATGCATCGTATCAAGAAAGATCGTCTGACTCGACTGTGGGAGGGTATAGTTCGGGAGAAACACGCGCGTACCTTGGGCAAAGCCAATTCCCATGAGGAACAAGCCTTTCATTTGCTTTGTTCGCATCGTGTTGAAGAAGCTTGCAATGTCCTGATCTCTAGCCAAAACTTCCATCTCGCCA
Source organism: Aspergillus avenaceus (assembly GCA_009193465.1). Lineage (NCBI taxonomy): Eukaryota > Fungi > Ascomycota > Eurotiomycetes > Eurotiales > Aspergillaceae > Aspergillus > Aspergillus avenaceus. The sequence continues at coordinate 12,014 of ML742338.1, forward strand.
CGCTCATCGCACAGATCGGTCGAGATCCCACTAGCCGTGCCGACATGGCAAAGCAAATTGAGATGTGGCGACAACACAATGTGTTTTCAGAGATGACAGAACCTATTCGAGCTTTGTACGAACTTTTGGCTGGCAATGCTCTCCGCAGTGAGGGCAAATCTGTGGGTGCTTTGGAAGATCGCACATCGACATTCACATTCACCGAACGTTTCGAGCTGGATTGGTTCCAAGCCTTTGGCCTACGTCTGTGGTATGGAATCACCGATGACGAGCCAATTGAGGCCGCGGTTTCGAAGTTCCTCGATGATCTTCACACCGGCAATGAATCCGCTTTCCCATATCCTTCCCACCAGTCATCAACGGGTACCGGAGTGCAAGAATCTGCCTTGTGGGTTCTACTCAAGGTCTACTCTATGACTGCGGGAGCGGCCAAGAATGTCGAATTCTCATCCATGGAGTTCCCAGCCGCGTTGCTTCCCGAGTCCATGACTGGTGATAAACTCTCCAACAGATTGTCTTTCCAGTTGCACCACCTTCTCGCTGCTGCTGTCGGCCAACATGACAATTTCCAAATCAATGTCACCCAGGTGGACCATCTAGTGTGGGACTACTCTGGGGAACTCAGCGGTAGTGGTCGGCTGGACCAAGCTTTGTTCGTCTTGCTTCATCTTTCGCAGCCTGCGGATCGCGAGCGTGCTGTGAAAGAGATTCTAGCACGCTTTGCGCCACAACTCCCGGACCCAGTCACCCCACAGGGAACTCCAGATGCTGCTTGGCAATATCTTACTACAGACCTGCTGCTTCCCGAAGGATGGATTTGGGTAGCCAAGGCGCTGTATGCTCGTGATGTTGGAGATGCAGCACGTGAGGTGGACTGTCTCATTCGTGGCAAGCATTGGAACGACGCGCATGCTACTTTCTGTCGCATTGTTGGTCCGGCTGCTGTCATCGAACGCGACTACGCAACACTGGAGACGCTATTGTCAGGTTTCGGGGAGTCACCAGAGCGTAAGGTGAGAGGATGGACTAGCGGTGGCGGCGTTTACGATGATTACCTGCGCCTAGCAACTGCTAAAAGTGGTAGACGTGATGCAACTAGGTTGAACCGCTTGGTTAATGCATTGATTGCCATGGGTGACCAGGTCAGCCAAGGATCGGGTGTTGAGGGGTTGGAAGAACGGGTCGCTTTCAAGGAAATGAGTAAGGCAGTTGCCAGTTGGACGGCGCATGAGGACGGCAAGGTGAGTTTTCCTATTATTTTAGCTTGCGTCGCATCTGGTTCTAACTATCGCAGGCGGTTGAACTTTCCAGCGTTCTTAGTCTGCCCTTGACGGGCGATGCACGGATCATGCAAACGGCAGAAATGAGTCGGCGGTACTACAGTGTCATCATGGCGGGTGCTTACTGAGCTTGTTGTTTTCATCACCTTATCATATTGCTTTGGGTGTTCATTTTGTATCCTAGTTGTGTAAATTCTTTATCCCCCTGTTATAATCCTTGGATTTTGCATTCTTCAGCCCTTCGACGGCGTTTTCATCATGGTTCCTTATCTTTTTTTAAGCCCTTCACGATGATGTCTTAGTATGTGAAATGCTTTTAATAAGTTGCTTTCTATCCCACTCTGTATTTCTGTGTAAGTCTGTAGAATCCAACCAATGTGAAGGTCAATTTACGTCCTTGTATTCCTTGATCCAATCGATGCCTTCTTACGTTCAGTCTAGTGCATGTGTTAGGTAATCCCAGCATAACAAGACCACTGTGTCAACCTCAATTCCCATACCCAAATGAAGATAGTACGAGGACACAATAAACAAAAGAAAAAAAGAAGTATGATTGCTATCGGGAACTGTACATAGAAGACCTAAACTGAACATGATAAAAAAAAAAATAAATAAATAAAAATCGGAACACACACTCCCAGCTCGAAGAAAAGCTTTATCTTGAGAAAAGAAAAAACAAGGTTTATTATTTCCCCTATCCCTCCCCAAGCATCTTATATCATCAATCTACAGAAAACAGAAATAAATCTGAATTTCTTTTCTTGGTAATTTTTTTTTCTGGTTTTTGTGCTATACTTTTTCCCCCCACTCTCTTATGGGTGTTTTATTCTTTACATGCCGGGGGAGATCAACTTGCCCTCGGCACGGCTGTTGGGGTGCCAGCCACCGGCGTAGGGGGCCTGACCGAGCTGTTGGGCGTGTTCCTGAATTCTCTTTTCGAGTTCGGGACGGAAGTGACGGATCAGACCTTGGATGGGCCAGGCGAAGGCTTCACCCAGAGCACAGATAGTGTGACCCTCGACCTGCTTGGTCAATTCCTGGAGCATGTCGATCTCACGCTCGCGGGCCTGACCAGTCTCCATACGCTGCATCATCTGCATGGTCCACTTGCTACCCTCACGGCAGGGAGTGCACTGACCGCAACTCTCGTGCTTGTAGAAGGTAGACAGACGGGAGATGGCGCGGACGATGTCGGTCGACTTGTCCATGACGACGACGGCGGCGGTACCCAGACCGGTCTGGCTGTCCTTGAGGGCATCGAAGTCCATGAGCTGCTCGTCGCAAACGGACTTGGGAATCACGGGGGTCGAAGAACCACCGGGGATGATGGCCAGAAGGTTGTCCCAGCCACCGCGGACGCCGCCGCAGTGGCGCTCGATGAGCTCACGGAGAGGGATGGACATCTCCTCCTCGACGGTGCAGGGGTTGTTGACGTGACCGGAGATACAGAAAAGCTTGGTACCGGCGTTACGTTCACGACCGAAAGAAGAGAACCAGCTAGCACCACGACGCATGATGGTGGGGGTCACGGCGACGGTCTCGACGTTGGTGACGGTACTGGGGCAGCCGAAGAGACCCACAGCAGCAGGGAACGGGGGCTTCAGGCGAGGCTTGCCGGCCTTACCCTCGATGGACTCGATGAGGGAGGTCTCCTCACCGCAGATATAAGCACCCATACCACGGTGGATGTAGACATCGAAGTCGTAGCCGGTTCCGCAGGCGTTCTTACCGATGAGGCCGGCTTCGTAGGCCTCGTTGATGGCCCGCTGGAGAACGGTGGCTTCGTGGTAGAATTCACCACGGATGTAGATGTAAGCAGCATTGGCGTTCATGGCACGACCGACAACGAGACAGCCCTCGATGAGCTTCTGGGGGTCCTTGCGCATGATTTCACGGTCCTTGCAGGTTCCGGGCTCACCCTCATCGGCGTTGACCACCAGATAACGGGGTCTGGGGTCCTTGTCCCAGTCCTTGAAGTTCATAAAGGACTAAATGATATTTCAAGCCAGTGTCAGATGGCAAACCTCCGAAAAACCGCCCGAATCCGGCATGACTTACGTATTTCAATCCTGAGGGGAAACCGGCACCACCACGACCACGGAGACCGGAGGCCTTGAGTTCGGAAATGAGCTGTGATAGAGAAGACGGCCGAGTTAGAAGAGGGATGTGATTGTCCAGAGCAGACGGACAAATTGCCCGCGGTTAAATGATCAAGGAACCTACCCAGTCATGACCCTTCAAGACGATATCCTTCGTTCTGTACCAATCACCATATTTCATTGATGACTTCAGATCCGCGCCATGGTGTCCGTAAAGGTTTGTGAAGATCCGATCCTGGTCCTGGAGACCGCCATGATGCCGTACGGGGGGGGCGTTGTCCTGGACGGTCGCGAAAGTGCGGGCAGCCTGGCCCTGAACTCGAAGAGAGCGGGTGGAGAGGTGAGCGAGGGAGGAAGAGGTGGGAGCCGCCGCTCGAGGGATCATGGTGGATATAATCGGGGGCGCCAATGGCTGCGGGGGAAGGAAGGAGAGGGAAAGATGAGAGAGGGAGAGAATAAAGGGACTCGATGATGCTGTTTGGTTGACCTTCACTTTCGCCGGCAATTCCTGCGCTTGCTGAATATCCGCCTTTCGCCCGTTGCTGATTGGTAGCTGGCTGTCACGTGGGATGCTGACTCACCATACCTGACTAATCCATGGTATTTTTCACTAGTTATGTATGTACATAATTGTAATATTTTCTGACATTAAAAACTACTGATAAATAATAGTACTATATCTACATCCAATCCAATCATACCTCCCCCCCCTTTCTCTATGCCTGCGGGATATACAGACATGATACCGTAGAGAGCATCACTTGCCCCTCTTCGTCCGTCCCCAATAATCCCAATGGATTCTCAGGCACCTGCACACTTTCCTGTTCGGTGATCATCCATGCCCATCGCAACCAGTTCGGAGATAGCCACCAATTGTCTCCTTGCGAATCACCGGTAAATTCCTCCAGATTGGTGAAGATGTCTCCATTTCGAGCCTTGCTCATTCCGAGGACCTCGTCAAACACACCCAGTAACTGTTCATCGTCTTCATCTTCAACGGCCCATAGCACATCGTCCGGCGGAGCTTCGTAATTTTCAAGAAGACATTGGGCCCATTTATTAAGTCGAGGAGAGAGTGTCTCCGGGTCAGACGCATAGGCCGCCCGGAGGAAACACAAGAACATCGGGAAAGCAAAGGGCGGTGTCTCCATGCTTCCCCTTAGCATTGGAATGGCTCTAATAGCACTCTGGATGACCCCTTGGAAACACGCCCTACAGGGCTGTTCCATCTCATTGGGAAGAAGCCCGAACAAGTCGTCCAGCTCAAAAAGCTCACCATTGGTGGCAAGGACTGACTGGCGTTCGAGGATTCGCATCTGGATGCGGGATTTCACTGCTTCGGGGAACTTCCCTGGAGGCACGCAGGCCATATGGAAGCCAAGGAGCCGCTTCGTTTCTTCCCAGGTACCTTCAAAGTTATGCTGCCGGGCCCGACCCAAGGTCCACGCCGCAATGACTAATGCTGATTCAGACAGCATTATTTGGCTGTCGCGGTATATTTTCGCGTGCGTCTGCTTGAGATTGCTGGGATGGCCTAGGTCATCGGCTGAAGATTTCAATTTCACAGCATGTGTAATCAGCTCAATCACGATCTGGCTGAGGGCAGCCAGAATAGCTCGGGAATTTCCATAAGCATCTGAAATCCGGATACCGTGCTCCTCAATCTTGAGTGTCTCTAGCTCTCGATTGTTTGCGGCCAAAACAGAAATGGCATTGAAGAGTGCCGGCGAGAATATAGAATGCTCCATAGAGGTATCCCGGGCCAAAAGCGGGTAGAACACGTTGAAAACATAATAGTGATCGTCCGTCTCCTTGGCCAACTCGGGGAACATCTGCAGCTGCTGGGCCCTTGCTACCTGGAGTGGGCTGCCAGGCGGTGCCCGTAGGCTGACAATGCGATAGTCGCAAGGGTTATCAGGGAGGCAGAAGCCATAGTTCATCATTACTGATACAATGTCAGTTGATACCATGCTCCACGGAATGAAGACACTTACATTGCTCATTATTCCTTGGTCCGTAATTGTTTGAAACTTCATGGCCAGGCCCAACATCTTCAAGGACAACATATTCAACTTCGCTCTTTCCAGCGCGCCATTCTACCTTTGCCAATGGTCGATGGTTTAACATATCAATGAAGGGGAGTAACACAGAGACATTTTCCTCAGGCAACTGCGCATCAGGAATGACCCCTGACAGTACCTTGGCTGAAAACGCGCGCGAAACAAAAATGGTTGATGCCCACAGGTAGAGATCCCTAGATGAGGTATATTAGCGCCGAGCCTGGGAAGACGTATAGGCCAAAGCAATGTTGCAGCTAGCCACTCACCAGGTGTATCTTTCAACGCCTTCGAAGTCAGATTTACAAAGCTCACTGTAAGAATGCTCATAATTCTTCGTTAACAACCTGGCCTTCTGTTCCCTCGCCGGGAGTAGATTCGTACCCTGCAGCCACGCCAGGTCATATCCCCCGTAGTATAGAGGAGTCGTCAAATCACCCGGTTGGGGGAGGGTCCGGATATATGGGTACCAGAATCCCTCCTCTCCACGCAAATACTGGCCAATCAAGAAGAAAATCGAGGAGTCTTCAGGTCCTACTGCCTCGATAAACTCCCGGGGAAGGTGAACCTCATGCTCGGGGAAGGCAACTGTGTTACCGTCTGTAGTAGTGAAGTTTTGACCGAGAGCATTAAAATATGACAACGTAACAGGTAGTGGAGTCCTAATGATCTGTGAATTACTGGGCATGCCGTTCTTCCAATCATTCTTGATCTGGAGATGCACGCCACGACTCTCATCCTTGGCTATCTCGACGCTTTCGTGGAGGTGGCCACCATTCTTGACCATCCAATCTAGCAGTATGGTGTAGTTTTCCAAGCTGCTGTCGCCACTCGTCCTGTGTAGAGTCAGATTGGAGAAAGAAGACTACATGTTCCCTAGACCTTTTATCGTCTGAGAGAGGATCTGAGGAGAGGGTAACATAGTCCGGGAAGGGGGAGGAGGAATCCAACTTACGTTGGACTACGCGACATGATCGTTCTACGGAAGATCAAGAACCTGTGATTATTATCGAAAGGAAAGGTAGGAATTGGTTGATGTAAATGGAGGGGCAAGTTTGAACAAGAGATGGTTGTTTTCAATGAATGCGGTGTCCCACTTTTACCCGAGATTGACTTTTGAACAAAGTAACCAAAATTTCATCAGAAACTGTATTTATTGGATGATTTAAAAAAAAGACTATGGATAGAAACCCCTTTCCCTCAATATCGTACACTTACAACACAAAGAAAGAAACAAAAAAAAAAAAAATGACAATAAGAACAAAAGTCAACTACAGAAACAATCCCCGTAGGACATCCAATAAGATAAAAGCAAGGAAAATAAAATCCAAAATCACACATGACCAAAAAGAAGAAGAAAAAGAAAAGAAAAAGAGAAAACCCCCAATATCTTTTGTCCGTCAAAAAAAAGCCTTCCCATTCACATAGGAATCCAATGCAGCTCATCATACCAAAAAAAAAAAAAAAAAAAAAAAGATTCATCGCGTCCCTACCGACATTGCCCTACCCAAGAGCATTGGCAAGTGCTATGCAGACAATAGTGTACATCATCATAGAGCGTTGCTTTCGTCAAATGGCCACATATGATCATCCAAAACTGCAAACGCGAATAATCAAAGGTCGCAAAGCATCAAGAGAATAAAAGGGTAAGGACCAAAAAGAAAAAAAAAAAGAAGATAAAAATGGAAGATAAATTTATGCAAGTTGGGGGGGGGGGGGTCCACTCAAGATTTCCGGCCAGGAACTAAGATTTCGACAAGTCCATCATCTTCACCGTCACTGCTGTCATCCTGATCATCCCCGAAAGGCGAGGGTCCGAAGCGTGACCTCCGGAAGCTTTTGTATCGCCCAGGCCCAAGATCCGGGTACCCTAACGATTCATTCATGATCGCTTCATCTTCTTCGTCCGAATCCATCATGTCAGTTCCCACGGATGGGCCAACCATCTCCCCCATATCGTCATCATCATCCTCGACCTCGAGGGGCACGCGTTCTTTGCGCCTAAGGTTTTCAGCTCGACCTTCGACATCGTCATCTGACGAGTTGGTCGAGAACGAGTCAGGAGGACTAAATCCTGAATCAGGGAACGTAGGTGACGAGAAAGGCTCATCTTTGTTTCCAGATGGGAAGTCCGTTGACGGGAAAGCACTTGCGGGGGACCCGCCATCGTCGTCTACACCAGCCACCACAAATGGATTGGCGGGCCACTGGCTGCTCTCGTGTGTATTCGTCTTCTCTTCACCTTTGCCATCAGTCTCCCCGGAGCCTTCTGCTGCCTGCTGCTTTTGAGCGGCCAATCGTGCAGCGAGTTGTCGCCGTGCTCGGGATGGACCAAGACTTAGCGGAGCAGGAGGTGGTGGTAAAATCGGGATGGGTTGACTGGTGGAGTTGGTCGAGGCCTATTTTTATATTTGAGTTAGTACATCAGCAGTATCATGCCTTTCTAAGGGGCAAGAAGACTAGACAGGATAAACAATAATGCACGACAAGGGGTAATTTCACGTATACAAAATCTGAAAAAGCCAACATTTAAACTGAAAAGCCAGAAGACTATTCCTATGACTTGCAAGAACTGACCAGTACCGACAGAGCGCGCCACATGATTTCAGGGAGATGGGAGTCTTTCTTGAATGACTTTGTACATGATTGGGGAGCGCTTCAAACCAAGCACTTGATCTTTATGTGTGCCTCTTATATCCGCCATACTCCCGTCATCTATCATGTGCAAATCCTCCTCAGTGGGTTATCAAGCAAGAGATGCGCAATAGAGAGAGAGAGAAAAAAGTGGGGAAAGGGAAACAAAGTACACAGATGAAAGCAAGGCCAAAGGGGAGCAGAGAAAATATACAAAAGGGAGTCTCGTATTCAGGCTCAATAATCTCGCATGTCAATATCAGTAAAGAATTTCGCACCCACATTTTCAGTACCGCCCTCAGTAGATTGGTCGGCTAGATTTCTGTCGTCCTGATCTTCCATTTCTTCGTCTTCGTCATCACTCGAACTTGCAAAGCCGCTTAGAAGGGTATTGCCTCCACTACCGAGGCCAAAAGCCCCCCCGGAAACACTTCCTTGGTTCATCATATCGAAGCCTTGGAAGTTAGAATTGGAAGCTGCGCCATTTAACCCGGCATCGGCCAGAGCTGATGAGCCAGTCATGCTTTGCCCCGAATTGAGCATGCTTTGGCGGTGTCCAATAGACATATCAGGGCGCACGCCGCCCAGGATTGCATTGTCACGCTCCCTGGTTTCAGAGAGAGTCTGCTCGACATAATCTATCCACTCCGGGTTCAACACGTTTTCCATCACTGTGGGTGAGAGCAATTCAGGTGGGTGGCGCTCGCTGAACTTAACAACCTCCTCTGCGATCAGTGTTAGATGCCCCATATATCCAAGCCTGATCTGTTTAGTTCGTTGCGTCTCGTCGCTTCGTTTTTGTCCTTCCACAATTTCTTGCGTAACTCGACCAGTCTCGAATACATCGACAGCCAACGCTCGGTTATATCCACGTTCCATAGGGCCATTGAACACTTGTTGGATAACATCATATACAACATTGTGGAGGAAATTATTCCACGGGAAGCGGAAAAAGAAGCCCTAAACAACAAAATCAGTAACTGAAGACGATGATCACCCTCTCATAAAATTCTTACCAGTATAGTAGGTACAACTCGATTCTCCACGAACATGAGTTTGAGATAGTCCCCTACTACAGGTTGGCCGTTGGGACCAAGCTGGATGTCTGGGTGTAGCGGCTGCTGTGATCCACTCCCTGGGCCTTGTGCTTCCCCGGAATTTGCCGAGCCTGAAGCGTCACCGCCCTGCTCAATAGTCCCAGAACTGTGGGGTTGTGGCTGATTCTCTTCTTTGTCAGTGGAGAGAGAAGGAACGGCCTCTGAGTTGGCAGATGCCGGGGCAGCTGTCTGTCCTTGGTCACCTGCCGGCACCGTTGAGGGTCCATTTGAAGCAATCTCTACAGGTGGATGCACGTCGTTGGAGCTCTGGCTGCCTTCGAGAGACACCTCTTCCACTCGATCCGTTAGCCCCATCGCAGTAGGAGACATCGGGTCGGAAGGTGGCGTATGCGGTTGTACAGGGGCCACGCCGTGTGTCACACTCTTTTGAGCATCATTATCACCCGATTGCCCTTCATTCGAATCTTGCATTGATCCAGGCACGGAGGCTGGTGGGTTCGGAGAGTCTTTAGCCTCAGTAATGTCTTTTTCTTTATCAACGAGGACACCCGATGAGCTGACATCTTCAAACCCGTCCTCGCCCGTGTTTGCGACTTCAAGAACTCTCGAGTCCTCGGGGGAGCCATAACCAAGAACTGACCCATTCACAAAATCCACGGTGGAATCGTTACCGTCGAAAGCAGACGTTTCTTCCCTATGTAAATTGAAGGCGCCTTCGCGTGATAATCTCTCGCGTTCAGCATCCCGTTGTTGCACATATTCCTCGCTTCCAGGTTCATTCAGAAGACCCATGTTGCTACAATGTAGCAGCTCAGCCATAAGTTCACAAGTCTTAAACCTGTCAAAACCCAGGGGTTCGATCTTGGCACCCCACGCTGAGCTCAACTGCCCCCTATCGACACTTTTGACCTTTCCACCGTCATTAACGGTATGCTTGGTGCTTTGGATCAATCTCATGAAGTCGGGAATATGCTTGGCGAAAAGCCGCAAGAGGTTGCCCAAGTAAATAGGGTCGTATGTGGTGGGCAGCGAATCAGGCCCATTGATATTGTCCGGATCATAATCCGAGTTGTTCTTACGAATCACTTCAATAACAATACCCACTCCCACAGTCAAGGGATTTCCACCCTGGAGCATAGCTTTGATGAGACTTTCCACACAAGTTTTAGAGACTAATTGACGAGTCAAACTGTTAGGACCGATGCAAGTCTGATCATTCTGCGTCGCGTTCGCGGATATAGTGATAATGGCTTTAAGAAAATCACCCGCCGAAGTCTGAACCGAAGCCGGCCACTCGGCAGATAAGAACGCAAGGAGCCTGGGTATCAAATCCTGTGATTTTAACCACTGGAGCATATATATTAGCCAGCGCTAAGATTGGGTCCGTCCTTCTCAGTGTAGAACCTACATCAACAATACCTTGGCCACCTTCTACCTTCTCCAAGCTGATTATTTTCAGTAAAAGATCCATGACCATTGGGTTATCGATATGCTGAAGAATGGCCGGGATAATCCCTTCCAAAGACCTAAGGAAATCCAGCATCTCGCCAGCCTTCCTGTCAAAAAGCGTTTCGTTCACTTTTGTAAAGTAACTGGCTTGGACAGAGTCCAGCGGCGGTGGCCTCCTCAAAAATGCCCAAAAGCTTCGAAGATTATCTTGGTTGAGCATGATAGAGTCTAATATCGACCATACTTCTGCCGAGAGAATCTCACATGCGACGTATGCGCGCTTGAGACGTTCTTTTTCTGCTCTGTCGATGTCTTCCGGGTCTAGCACTTCCCTCAAAGGATCACCTCGCTTTCCTTCCGCATCCTTCGTCTTTTGCGCGTCATCGGCATCGTCGGCGTGGTCCTCGGCATCATCATCGTCCACTAGGCTCGGTGCAATCACATGGTCCATAAGGCGTTTCAAGACATTATCATCTCGTAAATATTCTATGAGCTTAGTATTATGTTGTTTGAGCTCCTGAATCAGCTCCGACTCATCTAGTAATTCTTCGAGATTGACGTCGGGCTTGTCGAGCAGGGTATCAATCGAGGAGATACTTGCGTATCCTCCAAAGCGCCAAAACATGTTGAATTATATAACAGGGCGGGAAAATTCATGGAAGGGTATAGCGTATCACAAGCAATGGCTCTAGAGCGGGTATTCTTCACCGAGAAGTCGTGATGGTGGAGGGAATCTATATGGTACAAAACTGCAAGAGCGACAAAAGCGACTATTGAATCTTCGTGCGGAATGCAATGATGCAAAAATACACGACGCAATGCCTGTATATTAGATCGCTTCCACAAAGACGTTACTTTCGTTATATGCAGATCGTCTCAAAGAAAAACACAAAATAAAAAGGAGTAAAAAAGACGGTAAAATAGTGGGCAAGATGAATACGGTCGGAGCGTCCAAGCGCTGAATATGCAGAAGAATAGAGTTAGTAATGGAGTCTGTATTTCTTTATAAGGTTCACAACCAGTATACAGGGATTGTAGCTGCCAGCGACTGAAGTCATCGAAAAACGCGACATCACCAGCAGAACGAAGAGAGAGAAAAAAATGAAGAGGAAAGCTATCAATGACAAATCGGGAGGGGGGTTGTGTAGCTGATACGCTTTGCAAGTACTGAATTGCATCAGATAGGTATCAAGGAAGCAAAGAGCATACCTTCAGTATTGAAGGGAGTGACAATGGAGGGAAAACAATCCCTAACTCCTTGTGGTGGGAGAAAGAGAATGAAGGTATGGTAAGTTCGTCAAAGGCACAAACAGAGAAATGGATGTGCACAGGCGAAACCAGTCCGTCAGTGTGGAAGTAATCAGGAGGAGGAATCGATCACTCCATCCGTCTACCGATTAAACCGTCAGCCAGTGGGTTGAAATCGTCAGTCAAATCAGTCGTTCACGTTAAGGTAGCGGGGACAAAGATGACGGGGGCTGACGCTGGGAAGTCACGTTGAATTCGTGCTGCGCTGGCGGCTGTGTCTGGATCGGCCGGCAACTTTGATCCCTGGAAGTTGAACCAAATGAGAGCGGAAAAGTACCCAACGAGCCTGACAAAACAAGCGGGCGGCGGGGAAATTCGAACATACGCGAGAAAGAGGGGGAAAGAGGGTAAAAAAAAAAAGAAAAAGCAAAGAATGCGACCGATGAGATCTATTTCTATTATCATAAATATTTTGTTTTCTTTTCTTATTTTTTTTTTAAAAAAAATATTAATTTTGTTTGATCAAAATTACTTTCTTGAAAAAGAAAATTATAGTGTAAAATATAAATTTCGATTTTGATTTTAAAACCATTGTATTCTTTCCTTGGTCCTTGCAAAAGACTGATTCATGCGACCCTTGTATTCTTTAGTAGTAGGGGGAGAAATTCATCTGCAGACGCACGAGACTCATTATTCAGTTACTGGGAGCCACCCTGCCGCAAGTAAGAATTTGTTTCACGTATCAGATATGGAGAAAGATACTCGGTACTCGGTACCGCATTGGCCACAGTTGCCCGTGCGCAGAGTAAGTATCATGTACTTTGATTCTTTACCATACTAAGAATGGATATGACTACTAATGAAATGGTGGAATGGAATCTTCCCCGAAGCACTTCTTTTGGGGTAAATCAACACAGATTCCCTGCGATCACACGTGTTGTTTCATCACCTGATAGCATAAAATAAAATAAGATTCACTTCATCTGAAACGAGACAATAGGATCACATACCTACCCCATCATGTGGAATCTATGTTCTGGGGAGCAGAACACTCGTCATCAATTTGTTGATATAGTTAATTTTTTTTTTTTTTTTTTGTTAAAATAAGCCACAGAAAATCTAGTAGGTGAGAAGAATAGGCTGCAACATTATTTTTTTTTCTCCTTTCTCACTCTATTTTTCTTTGAACGGGGACCTCCATTGTGTCCGTGTACAACATTCTGAAAATTAGCTATCTATGTTGCCTTAGGCAGCTTTGAACAAAACCCGACTAAACCTCATTGCGTAACTTACGGGGTAGACCTGACCTACGCCGTAATGAAACCAAACCAACCAAATCTTGTGGACTGTGTTGAATTGACTGTCACCTTTCGCCATTTAAGTCCCGCTTCATACACTTTTCTCAGTGTATTATTCTTTCCACATTATTATCATATTCCAACAAAATGAATCGTCTTTTCGGGACTAAGAGCAATGCTCCAAAGCCTACGCTGGACGGTGCTATCTCGAATGTACGTGGCAACGTCATGGTTTTCCTTTCGGTCTATCTGCCCCGCATAAATATTGACTTTTTACTTTGAACAGGTGGATAATCGCGTTGCGAGCATAGATGTCAAACTAGCAGCTCTCAACTCAGAGCTGTCTACCTACCAATCGAAGATCGCCAAGATGCGCGATGGTCCGGGCAAGAACGCTCTCCGACAGAAGGCCCTCAAAGTGTTGCAACGACGGAAACAATACGAGGCCCAACGAGACCAGCTGTCACAGCAGTCATGGAACATGGAACAGGCGGGAATGATGCAGGATAATTTAAAGAATGTGATGACGACCGTTGACGCCATGAAGACAACCACCAAAACCCTTAAAAAACAGTACGGCAAGATCGACGTCGATCAGATCGAGCGAATGCAGGATGAGATGGCAGACTTGATGGACATCGGTAACGAGATCCAGGAAAGCATATCACGTGCGTATGATGTACCGGAGGATGTCGATGAGGCCGAACTCGATGCAGAATTGGAGGCGCTGGGTGAAGAGACAATGTTCGAAAGCTCGATGGGCGAAAGTGCCATGCCCAGTTTCCTGCAAGATGAGGTAGCGCCACCACAATTTATCGACGAGCCCCCTGAGCAGACCAAAGTCAAGGAGCCTGCCAGCGGCCTGGGCTGATGCGGCTTATGAGGATAGAGTCGTTGGGTTCTTTACCATGCAAGCATCGGCGTTAGGATTTTTCTAGGTTCGACGATTTGTGATTTTTCCCTTTACATGCTAGTAATAACGACGTACATGATCTCTCCATTATGATCTCTCAATTAGATAGTCTCCATATCCCTCAAAGATGGCCTCATGTTTGATCTTGCCCAATTAGAGCCAGTCTGTTCATCGAGATGGGTTCAAGGATACTGCTCAAGCTTTACCCATGCCAACCAGGACTAGTAAAGCTATGTTCATCACAGCAATGACCAACCATATCAAAATGGCAAACCCCGTAGTGATGAAGTTGTTCTTCATTTTCACTTCCTCGGTTTGAAGCTGTCCCTCGCCATTTACATGCCGATCGGATGAGACAGTCATGTACCGATTGCGGCAAGTTAAATAGACCAAGGGGGCGCTCACAAAAGGCAGAATTACACTCAACACTACTTGACTAGCAGTAAGAGTCTTGTTCAAACCTTCCTTGCCAACTGCGCCTGCAATGATGATACTTGGGATGATGCTGATGGATCGAGTGATAAGCCGACGGAGCCAGGGTCTAATGCTCCAGTTCAACATGCCCTCGCTCACCATCTGCCCTGCCATGGTGCACACAATTCCTGCGGACAATCCTGACAGCAGCAAGGCCAGCCCAAAGATCAAACCCGCGGCGGGAGCGATGGACTTGGAAAGTAATTCGTGAATACCCCAGAGGTCAGCATCATCAGCACCATCAGTTCCATAGAGCGAAGCGCCGGCAACAATCAAAATAGAACTGTTGACAAACAACGCAAATGTGAAAAGTGACAACGCAAGTTCTATGATGGAATACTTTAGGCAGCCCCGAATAGCCTGGATGGATGGTCTATACTCAACCTCCCCATTGGTGCTTCCCAAACAAACGGACGGATCTACATAGCCCCCGGTGACGTCGAATTCCTTCAGGCGTGACTGAACAACACCGCTACCAAGGAACAAGGAATGCGGCATTACAGTAGCGCCAAGGATCCCACAGCTTTGGTATAGGCTATTGTTACATCATTAGCCCAGATTAACACTCGAAAAACTCGAAAAAGACGAAGGTCAACCTCACCCTGTGGATTGTACGATGGCAGACGATGGTAAATAGCCCTTGAAGACTTCCCCAACCGATTGTTCCTTGATGAGAGAGAGTTGAATACAAAAGCACACGACTACTCCGAGCACCAACCCCATGACAAAGAATTCAAACAAGCGTAATCCAAACATACTGCCACTAGGTCTGTAGAAAATGAGTATGAAGAGAACATCCACTAGCGTGATTGCACATCCAGCCACTAAGGGGATATTCAAGAGAAGATTCAGCGCAATAGCTGATCCGACGACCTGTGCATGGGAGCTAATTGTCAGCGTTGCTTCAGAACAACAAGTCAGCTTCAGTTAGCCTACCTCGGCAATATCTGTTGCAACTATGGCAGACTCCGCAAAGAAATAAAGGATGTACACTAGCCAGCGAGGGAGATGCTCCCTGCAATTCTCTGCAAGGTTGAGCCCTGTTACTGTACCAAGCTTGATGCATAAAGATTGCAAAAAAATGGCAAAGAGGTTGGAAAGAAGAACAATAAACAACAGGGCGTATCTGTATTCAGCCCCTGCAGAGACATCGGTGGCATAGTTTCCGGGATCGATATAGGCTACCGCGATCAGAAAGCCAGGACCCACGAAGCGGGCAAATTTCACAAGACGGAGAATGATACGCGAAGGTAAAGAAGAGAAAAAGATTTTAAGTGAGCGGCGAGGTGGTCTACCGTTCCTCTCGGGTGTGTCATACCCAGAGGACGCAGAGACCACTTCGCCGGGGGTCTTCTTCTCGTTATCCGAATCATTTCCCTCCTGGCCTTCTGATTGAGGCTCTATCGTAGCAATGCCTTCCCCCATTGTCCCCGCACCAGGCACATGCCCTCTGTGGACCTTGGAATTAGCAATCCCGTTAAAGTCGTTCCGAGTCGTTATGTCTGCGCTGAGCTCAGGTGGGTTTTGGTTCCAACCTGGATGATCCAGGGTGTTGTCAGTTCGTGAGGGGCAATTCATCGTGCTTTGTGTGCAAAAGCAGACAAGTAAGTTATGAGAAAAGTAAAATAAATTCCCCGGCACCACTGGAAAAAATCACCGTGATCTACTTGTGATGTATTATAAATTCTAAACACCACGTCGGAATCCCAAGTCTGAGCAACCCGGTGGGAGCCCGAAATTGTCCGAGTACGGGAACTGACAATATGGAGCAAAGACAAGCACTTAATTGTTCCGTTCTCGAAGTGCCAGCAGTTTAGCCAACACTGGGATCAATCAGTGGCACAAGCTTGCTATGATACGGTGAATAGAATGGGAGAACCTTGGCGGATGGAAGAAGGCAGAATAGATTGAGTAGGAAGTGGGGTAGGAAGTGGAATTGTAGAACAATAGATAGTCATGACAGTATCTTAATTCTGAACCGTTGTCTTTTTTTTTTTTTTTTTTTTTTTTTTTTTTTTTTTTTTTTTTTTTTTTGTGTTTTTTTTAATTCGGAGGCGACCATGATTACGGAGTTACAGGTACTAATCAAAATTGGTCTAGAACAAGAACTTCCACCGTTCTGACTTTCACTCTCTGTGTGTATACCTGTTTTTTATCACCAACGTGGATTGGTAAGAATCTCAGAGAGTAATTCCAGATGTGTCATGATACTTTAATGACCTGGATAGTAAATAAAAACTGCAATATCCTCCTACATCAATCGCAAAGAAATATCTAGATATAAGAGTGCTAGACCCCCACGGTCCAAGACTTTTCCAAGAAAGCGGATCAGCCTTGGCATAATTCTAATTCAAAATGCAATCCACATGTGTGCATAAATATTGCTTATCTAATAATATACCTGACACATGCTCAAGTATTGTATTGAAAGAACCGATTCTATTCAAGATATGACATGTTTGCAGAACATGAATCTCTTTCATCAATTCACCAGAGTTTATGGGCCAGTTGAAGGTAAACAACTCTTTGTTTTCAATACAAATCCAACACAACCTTGAATACTATACACATCCGAAAGCAATTGGAAGGTATGTACAATGATGCTCAAATGATGACACCACGTTTTCAGGTTAAAGAAAGATACATCGCAAAAAAAGTGAGTGATTGATCACACGCAATGTGAAAAAAAAAAGAAAGAAAGAAAGAAAGAAAAAAGAAAATAAATAAAAATGGGACCATTGATGGATTGATTGATAAAAGCAAAGAAAAAAAGGTGATAAGCCTGCAAGGTAATCGGTTGCCCAGCAACGGCAATGACGGCACTGTGTTTACATCCTCCGCTTCACCTCCGACCGTTTGTCAGAATGCCATTGACGGATTAGTTTAGGTTGTGGAGGATGATTACGCCTGTTACTTCCCTCCCTCGCTGTGGAAGACTTCAAAATCCCAGTCTGTCCGCTCGTCATCAATCCTAGGTGGATTGTTGTTGCTGTTGTTCAATTGTCGCGGGCGTTTTTTTCCTTCTCGGTTGCCTTCTTGTCTCTTCCTGTGGAAACTTTTTTGCTTTGGATCAATTTGGCTTCAATGCTGCTTTACTCTGGTTGTTAAATTTTTTATTGCTTTAGTTGTCGCTCTAGTCTTTTTTTTTTTTTTTTTTTTTTTTTTTTTTTTTTTTTTTTTTTTTTTTTTTTTTTTTTTTTTCACCCAATCTTCTTCTTTCCTCCCCATCTATAAATATCTAAAATTGCACAGGAGCGCTGTCACCGTGAGTTCCCTACCTCTTA